>WNGS01033470.1:11237677-11291205 GCA_020271785.1 Procambarus virginalis
GGGGGTCCCGGGGTGGGTCTTCCCGGCGGGGTCGTGCCAGAGCTCGGGGTTCCTCTCGTCGTGGTAGGCCTCTGGTGTCAGGTTCGGGTTCGGCTCCTGCTGCGGACCCGCCCTCGTCTGGTCGGCGCGGTGTTCGCCCTGTGCGGGGTTCTGGGTCTCGTAAGGGCGCCGGCCCTTTCGCGGTTTGCCCCGTTGACGGGGCGATGGGGGGGCGGCTTGCGCTGTTCGCCCGCGCCTGGTCCCACGATTCGTGGGCCTTTCAGGTCGTGTCTTGCGGTCTGCGGTGGCGTTGGGTGGCCCCTCCCCCTTTGGGGGGTTCGGGGCTGGCAGGGCAAGTTTCTTCCCCTGCGCTCCGTCGCGTCGTCTTGGAGTGGGTACGTTTGGGCGTCGTCGAACCGACGTCGTCCCTCAGATGGGTTTCCCGTCTGTTTCCGGTTCCGAAACGGGACTGCGCGGACCTGAGGTTCATTCTGGACTTGTCCCGTCTGAACCCCTGGGTTTATTGCCCCTCCTTCCGGATGACTACGCTGTCTCAGGTTCGGCTCCTTTTGGAGCCGGGCGCTTGGATGGTGTCCCTGGACCTCCGGGACGCTTATTGGCATGTCCCGATTCATCCGCGGTTCAGGGACTGGCTCGGTTTTGTGGTGGGGCTTCAGAGTTACCGCTTTCGTTGTCTCCCGTTCGGGTTGAACCTGGCACCTCGCGTGTTCACGCGCCTTACACGGGTAGTAGTGGCTCGGTTGCGTCTCCTAGGAGTTCGGGTGTTGGCCTACCTCGACGACTGGCTGGTTGGGCTCCCAGCCGGTCTGCTTGCTTGCTAGCCAGGGATTTGGTTCTTTCCCAGCTCGCCGGGTTCGGGTTCCTGGTGAACTGGAGGAAGTCCCATCTGGTTCCCTCTCAGGTTCGGACTTGGCTGGGTCTCGTTTGGGACTCTCGCACCTCCTCCTTGTCTCTCCCTCCGGAGTCTCTCCAGCGGCTGCGGTCCCGCCTTCGTCTGTTTCTGGTGGGCCCTCGGGTCACCCGGCGGTTGCTCGAGGGGCTGTGCGGGAGCCTGAACTTCGCGATGCTGGTCTACCCGCCGGGTCGGGTTTGGCTTCGTCGGCTGTTCTGGTTCCTTCGGGGTCACCCCTTCCGCCTCTCTCGCGATCGCAAGGTTCGACCCCCGGGGGCCTTGCGTCGGTTGCTGCGTCACCGGCTTCCTCTTCGGGTTTTTCGGGGTTCGGTGCCATGGCGCCTTCCCGAGCCCTCGCTCGATGTGTACACGGATGCGTCGTCTCTAGGCTGGGGTTTTGTGACCAGTGCTCACCAGGCCGGCCAGGGGCGTTGGGGTCCGTCCTTCCGTCGAGCTCACAGCACGGTGCGGGAGTTCGCGGCGGTGTGGTTTGCTCTTCGGAGGATTCAGGTGGCCCGCGGATCAACGATCCGGCTCCATTCGGACTGCTCTCCAGTGGTTCATTGCCTGAACCGCGGGGGTTCGATGCGGTCCTTGTCTCTTTGGGGTTGGTCGCTTCGGGTGACTCGTCTGCTGAGTTCTCGGGGTTTGGCTCTCCTGGCTGTTCACGTACGGGCGTGTCCAACGTCTTGGCGGACGCCCTGTCTCGCTTCGTTCCCCTCTCCACGGAGTGGACGGTCGACGACGAGTCCTTCCGCTGGCTTTGCCAGACGTTCGGGCGTCCCGAGGTGGACCTCTTCGCGTCGGCGTGGTCGCGGCGTCTTCCCGTGTATGCGGCGCCCTTCCCCGATCGCGAGGCCGTCGGGGTCGACGCCTTGCGGCTCGACTGGTCGAGGTGGAGGTTCCTGTACCTCTTTCCCCGGTTCAGCTGTTGCTCCAGGTCCTGACTCGCTTAGAGACTTACCAGGGGAGAGTTGTCCTTCTGGCCCCTTGGTGGCCGGCCCAGCCTTGGTTTCCGTGCTGGTTGCTCGGTGTCCGAACCCGAGGGTTTTTCCGCGGCTCCGCCTCTTTCAGCAGATCGGGCCGGTGCGTCACGTGGCTGGTTCGATCTTCTCCTCGAGTCTTCGCGTATGGTATTTTTGACTCGAGTTTATCATCATCTCTATGGTGATCAGGTGGCCTCCTTGTTGGTGTCTCACCTGCGGGCTTCCTCTCGGCGGCAGTATGAAGTTTCCTGGCGGTCCTTCTCTTTCTTTTTGCGTCTTCGTCGTGTTCATTCCTTGTCTGTTCGGGTGGTCTTGTCTTCCTCTCGTGGTTGTTTCAGGACCGTCATCTTATGCCTAACACTGTCGCCTCCTATCGTGCGGCGCTGGCGGAGCCGCTTCAGCTTGCTTTCGGTATCGATGTCACGTCTGCGCCGTTTCGCAAGCTGTCTCGTGCTTTGTTTCACCTCCGGCCTGCTCATGCGCCGCCTGAGCCGTCCTGGTCTTTGGACAGGGTGCTCGCTTTCCTTTCGTCTCCTCGTTTCGTTGTGGCCCCTTCGGTCCGGGATTGTTTTTCCAAGGCTCTTTTCTTGTTGGCTTTGGCCTCTGGGGTCGGGTCGGGGAGCTTCATGCTCTCCTCCGGCGCAGGGGCTTCTGCTCTTTTGGTCGTGGTGATAGTTTTGTTCGTTTGCAGCCGTCTCCTTCTTTTCTGGCAAAGAATGAGACTGCTGCGTTCCGGAGGGGTCCGTGGGTGGTTGATGCTTGGTTGGTCAGGCCGGGGGTGCATCATGTTTTGTGTCCGGTTGCGGCGCTTCGCCGTTATTTGCGCGCCACGGCTTCTGTGTCCGGGGACGCGCTTTGGGTTGATCCGGTTTCCCTTCTTCCCTGTTCGCGGGTGCGGGTCTCTCAGGTCGTCCGCAGGGTTATTAAGTCTAGCCAGCCTGCGGTCTATCCCCGTGCCCATGACGTTCGGAAGTTCGCGGCGCTTGCTGCCGTTTTGGGAATATGTCTTGGTCTGATATTCGGGCGCGGGGTTTTTGGCGGTCGAACAGGGTCCTGGCTGCTCGTTACCTTGTCAATGTCCCTGGGCCCCGGCGGGCCTGTGTTGCGTTGGGTCGGCGGTTGCAGCCCGTTGTCTCGGCTTCGAGTTGAGGAGTGAGCGACGACCGCCTCCCGGGTAAGTCCCTCTTTTTTTCCGTCTGTGGGTAGTTAGCTCCGGGGAGCCGACGGGGCTCCCCCCAGAAAACCAGCGTTGAATGTAATGAAACGCCATTTTCTGGGTGAGTCCCGGAGGCTCCCCGGCATCCCTCCCTCCCTCCGGTCGGCGTTTTTTCGCGTTTTTGACATCCAGCCTCAAGAACTGAGGGTGGGTAGCCGGCGCGGAGGGTCTGGGGCTCCCCCTTCCCCCTCCCGGGGAGGGGGGAGCTGCGCAGACAGCGGCGCGGCAGCGTGTGACGTCACACTAGTTTGCTAGTTTTTCTTTTGGGAGTTCTATCCACTAGTTCGGCTTTTGGTAGCAATTTTAACCAGAATAGGGGTTTGTTTTGGGGCGCTTACCTTTCTGGGTGCCTGTCCCGGTCGATGGCAGACATAGAATGCTTCCAACCACACGGGGGCTTCTATAGGCCATTGCTCCCCTTGCCTCTCTGAGGGGGCCCGGTTCTGGCCGTGGTTCCCGGTAGGCCTAAGAACTCCATACACATGACTGATGCCAAAGTCTGACATTAGCATATCAGCCTGGGATAGCTCCGGGGAGCCTCCGGGACTCACCCAGAAAATGGCGTTTCATTACATTCAACGCTGGTTTTTTGTTCCCTGTGCCCATTTATAAAAGAATTAATTTGGAATTTAATGATTCTAAGTACGGTACAGTGATGTAATTCTGATTAGGGTATCTTCTATTTCAGCACAAGGGAAAGATATTGGCAGCTCCCTTCCAAGACCTCCTGTGATTTAGTGTGCTAATGATCTTCTGTTGAAGAATACAACATCAAATCACTAACAACAATGAAGTCAAAGACATAATAACGTAAGAATTTAATTATAGTACCGTAATGTAGACAAATATAGTCTACAGAGTAGGTATGGTACTGTCTGCTAGTGGTCAACGTCCTGGTGTTTCAGGCTCAAGGATCTGAGGGATTAGAGTATTGTTGAAAAACTAATGCTGGGGACCATTCAAATTAAACTTTTATTTCATTGATTTGGTCACTTGGAGCACCTCGACTGCAGACCACATAGACAGTAGCCTGCTGCTCTACCTACTAAGCCACTAACACTACTTAAAAGTAAGGATTCCAGAAATGCCTATCTGTTGCCCAACTGGAACTTTAGGCCTTCTGTGGATGCCACTTTGGCATGTAGGTGCTAAGTGATCCTCGTCCTAATCATATACTGTCTAAGCGGACAGTATATGACTAGGTGCATATTATGTGAATTATAGTACACGATACTGTATGCGCTAATATCATAAACGCATATAGCGGCATTAAGGGGCCCAGTGCTTGTGGGCCCTAAATTTCCTCAAACATACAAATTTTTGAGTAATATCTTCATATGAAGATAAAAGTTGGTAAATGCTCCAACTTTTCCTAATGGATCAACATCATACCATGAACAGAAAAAAAATAAAAAATAAAAATATATCTATATAATAAAATTCACAATTTCTCATTAGTCTCAAAATACTTAAAATGTCACAAATTGTTATTGGTGTAATATCACCACAAGCACTTAGAATATAGTTGTGCATTAATTGGCTGTTGATTGCTGGTGTTGACTTTTTGATATTATTGCCTCGCAGATGTCGAGCCTCCTGCTATCGCTGTATCTGTCGATGATTTCTGTGTTTGTTAAATAAATTTGTTATAACAAACAACACAGAAATCATCGATAGATACAGCAATAGTAGGAGGCTCGACATCTGCGAGGCACTACACATCAAAAGTCAACACCAGCACTCAACAGGCAATTAATGCAGAACTATATTCTACCCACTTCAAGACTCTGTACCAATATAAAAGCATGGGCCAATAGGCCCTTTGCAGTTACTTCCATTCTTATGCTCTCATATATCCAATTAATATCCATTGTTCCGTGTTCTGTCTTGTGTTTGTCACACGTTTGTTCACCTCATCCGAAACTGTTGTACCATATATATATATATATATATATATATATATATATATATATATATATATATATATATATATATATATATATATATATATATATATATATACACACATATACATACACACACAGTATACAGTGCAGTAGAACCTGAGTGATGACTGCCTCATTTGGCGACAATTTAACATTATTAGTATCATTTGATTTTATACCTTTATGTAACACCGTTTTTTGTAAAAATGGATAATAATATGTTTTTGTTTTTTCCAGTGCGCTGTTTCCCTACTACAGAATTTTTCATGAAAAATCGTGGGATACCAGATTCAGTCAGAGTACATGTGGAAAATTTAAATCCTTCTTTATCAAGACAAGGGTTGTTATACCAGGTAAAATAAATTATGTGCACCTCAGTTTGATAACTGATTATTTTTATTCCTCCCCCCACACTCCCTTTTGTTGTATTACTGCTGGAGGCCATCTTCAGATATGCTTGTAATTTGAAACACCTATGTTCTTTGAAGTAGTTCGAAAGATTGATATCCCTACCGTCTGGTCTATAACCAGGCCTCGTTGACACTCATCAATCTGGCTGTGACAATACCACCTCCCCCTTTCCCACCACAGCCTAGTTGATCAGGTGTTCTTTGGAGGCATTTATCGAGTTCCCTCTTGGAGATTACGATAGGTGTCTTTTCTCCCTCTTAAGAAAAGACACAGTTGATAAAATGCAAGGAATAACCAAGGCAAGAGAAAGAGTTGTGCATTATTTTTACCATCCTTGTTTTCTGACTTTTCCTTCCCTTCCCTTACTTTTATTTTTACTTTACCTGATTTTTTATCCTTGTTTTCTCTTATTCTTGCCTTTTCTCTTATCCTTTCCTTTCATCTTATTTTTACCTTCATTTGTCTCTTACATTCATCTTGCTTTTCTTCTCACCCTCTTCCCATATATTGTTTGTCTCTTCTACTCCTTCTGTATTTCACGACTTCATAATGGTCCAGGACATAACAAAACGTCATTGTTTTTTAATTTTGAGATGTGTGGGTTGGGTATGACTTCGCCCATGTAATTGTGTTATCATCAGATAAATTGTTCTTGAATAATGATGCCCAAGCATTTCATATCTTTAATTAAATCTGATGTTGGAGAGCTATTTTGTTGGGTTAAATGTATAATGCAGCACACTATAATCATAATTTTGAAATATTGAGTTAAACCAGTTTGAGTCAAATGCTTGCTGTCTAGACACGTAGTCTGGGAGCCCACTGGTCACATGTACCATGATGTTTAATTATTTTACCATTTATTCAAGGTACCCAGTTATTGGTTGTAAGACTTCGTTCACTGCAGCTCCTCTGTTAACCACTGCACTGCGCCAAACGGCAAATGCGTTTTGAGAGTTGTCTTTTTTTTTTTTTATTAGGCTATATTTAATATTTTTAATGTTTTCATCACTGTGTTTTAAAATGAAAATAGTTGAGTTTGGAAACATTTGATATTAACTTTACCTGAATATTTATAAAAACAACAAAAATATGCCCTTAACAATTGCACTATGAAGTGCTTGCCAAAAACAGGTGTGCAGTGCAGGGGTTAAATGAAGGCTACAATTATATTTGTACTGGCTTTGTGTGCGATAGACATGCAAATAAATTTATTGTCCTACACGTCTGTGTTCCTTCATGCCTGTAGGACATGCCAGTGAGGAATTTTCCCACAGTGGATTATGGGGGGAGAGGTTTTACCACAAAATTCAAAACTTATCTAGGTTGATTTTATTATTCATTGCTTGAATATTTTTAAATCTTTCTCAGTACATCATAAATACAGCATTCTGTATTGGGTAATGATAAACTATAATTTGGTTATCTATTTACCAGTGCAAAGCATCAAAGAGGAATCTCCAAAGAAACGAGGACCTGGCCGGCCTCCCAAACGAGGTAAGAGTATATATATTAATCTATTATGTTTTTTAAATACTGTAGTGTGGAAACGCTGATAGTAATAGAATGGACTTATTTTACATGTAAAGAGAAGGATGATAATTAATCTCAGGAATTGGAAACCTTTCCTACAAAGAGAGGTAAAAAATGAAATCACAATAAAATGATAAGATCTTTTGATCAGGGTAGTAGAATTGAACCATAATCCTGGGTCACCCCAGATGCTTGCCTTGGACTGGTCTAACCCAATATTTCAAAATTATAATTACACTGTACTGTACAGTATTATACATTTAACCCAACAAAATATCTCTCCAACATCATATTTAATTAAAAATATGAAATTTTGCCAGGTCGTGTAACTTATATGCACATTGTAATAAATGCATAAAGCATGCGCCTGAGGTGACCTAGGATGCCGTTTCTATTCCATCATCATGTTCCAAAGATTTTCTTTAGAGATTAGCCTTACAGTGCAGTTATCATAACTCATCATTCCCCTTTGAAGTGTAATTATATGTCAATTTTATTATTATCACCTGCTTTTTTGTTGGGAGCTCTGTTGGCTCCCTGAAGCTATCAAACTGACATGTGTTATATTAGTTGAGTGTCATCAGTCCCGGGAGTTTGAGTGCCTAGCAAGGGGCCACGAGCCAGAACCTGTCCCTCTCGGAGAGGTGCAGGGAGCAATGGCCATATGAGCACTCTACATTTAGAGTATGTCATGTCTGCCATTGACCAGGGAAAGCACCCAGAAAGGTAGGCAAAACAATACAAGCCCTCTACTGGTGATAATTGCAACCTACATCCGAACACAGCCAAAGAACTCCCCTCAGAAGAAAACAAACAAGCAAGCAAATTGACATCCAGCTAGTATGCCCGGTCGTTAGCACCCACCCCCCTTCCCTCGATAGGGAGGGGGGAGTGTGTGTAATGTAGGGCCCTTCTAACCACTCCTCAGACTCTAAAACTACAGGAGGAGGATGGTGTCCTCCTGTGTCAGGTTAGGTTAGTTTGGATGTATTTATACTTCCACTTATTTTCTGGTTCACTTTTGCTAGACCAACGAGACGGGGGGACCCGTCCTAGTCCTACCTAGATGGTTTCTCAAGGATTTACCTCGTTTCCATGCGATCGTGGGTGGATCCTTGGGAAATTCTGGCCACGAGGGGTGTTCCTCGTAGGTCTCTATTAACCAGGACCAGACTACCGACATCTTCTCCTAGAGTTGTTTCGCTAGGCTGAAATAACTATGTGAAATTCAAAGTACTGATCTCAGTTATTTGTTGTAAGAGTTGTTCACTGCAGCTCCTCTGTTAAATGAAGGCTACGATTATATTTGTACTGGCTTTGTGTGCAATAGACATGCAAATAAATTTATTGTCCTATATGTCTGTGTTCCTGCATTCCTGTAGGATATGCCAGTGAGGAATTTTCACACAGTGGATTGTCGGGGAGAGATTTTACCACAAAATTAAAAATTTATCTAGGTTGATTATATTATTCATTTTTTTAATATTTTTGTCTTCCTCTGTTCATCATAAATAAAACATTCTGTATTGGGTAATGTTAAACTATAATTTGGTTATCTATTTTCTAGTGTATATCAAAGAGGAATCTCCAAAGAAACGAGGACCTGGCCGGCCTCGCAATGATGGTAAGAGTAAAAACCTATTGTGTTATTAAATAGTGTAGTGCAAATCCTGATAGTAATAGAATGGACATATATTCACTTGAATAGAGAAGGATGAAGAAGTTAATCCCAGAAACTCAAAACTTTCCTTACGAAGAAAGATTAAGACAACGAAATCATAATAACATGGTACCAATTTTTAAGAGTGGTACCAATTTTTAAGAAAGGTGATAGATCACTTACGTCAAACTATCGGCCAATTAGCCTAATGTCTATTGTGGGAAAGTTACTTGAATCGATAATTGCAAATGCAATTCGTCTTCATCTTGAAAAACATAAATTAATAAATGAGTCGCAACATGGTTTTACAAATGGCCGTTCATGTTTAACAAATTTGTTATCTTTTTATTCTAGCATAGTTGAGGCAGTTGATAGTGGTAAGGATTGTGATGTTGTGTACCTTGACTTTAGCAAAGCTTTTGATTCAGTGCCACATGAAAGACTGATTAAAAAAATAGAGGCTCATGGTATTGCGGGTGCTATATTAAGTTGGATTAGGGCATGGCTATTCCAAAGGAAACAGAGAGTTAGTATAAATGGGATTAAGTCAGAGTGGGATAATGTTGTTAGTGGAGTACCTCAGGGCTCTGTCCTGGGACCTCTGTTGTTTATAATATGTATAAATGATTTAGATTCAGGTTGGAGTAGCAGCATCTGCAAATTTGCAGATGATACAAAAATCGGTAGGGAAATTAACACGGAAGAAGACTCACTATCACTTCAAGTTGATCTAAATAAGGTTTTGAAATGATCAAAAGATTGACAGATGCAGTTTAATGCTGATAAATGTAAAGTTCTGAGACTAGGTAATGATGATAGAGTTACAAGATACGAGCTAGATGGTGTTGAGATTGCGAAAGGGATCTGGGAGTTATGATTAGTAAGAATTTAAAACAAAAGGATCAATGCCTGAATGTTCATAATATGGCAAATAGGACACTGGGATTTATTAATCGAAGCGTTAGTAACAAGACACTTGGTGTTGTTCTTCAGCTATATCTTGCTTTGGTTAGGCCCCATTTAGATTATGCAGTTCAGTTTTGGTCGCCATACTATAGAATGGATATAAATTCACTTTTGAACGTGTCCAGCGTAGGATGACTAAGTTAATTCCCCAAATTAGAAATCTTTCATATGAAGAAAGATTAACAAAGCTTAACTTGCATTCACTGGAAAGATGAAGAGTTAGGGGTGACATCATAGAAGTTTACAAGTGGATGAATGGACATAACAAAGGGGATATTAATAGGGTATTAAAAGTATCAACACAAGACAGAACACGAAACAATGGGTATAAATTGGATAAGTTTAGATTTAGGAAAGACTTGGGTAAATACTGGTTCGGCAACAGGGTTGTTGATTTGTGGAACCAATTACCGTGTAACGTGGTGGAGGTGGGGTCCCTCGATTGTTTCAAGCGTGGGTTGGACATGTATATGAGTGGGATTGGGTGATTATAGATAGGAGCTGCCTCGTATGGGCCAATGGGCCTTCTGCAGTTGCCTTTGTTCTTATGTTCTTAACAACCCTGTTACTGAACCCAAATTTACCCCAGATCATTCCTAAATCTGAACTTTTTCAATATATATACCCATTGTTTTGTGTTCTCTCGCTTGTGTTGATACATTTAATACCCTATTAATATCCCCTTTGTTATGCCCATTCATCCACTTATACACCTCTATCATGTCACCCCTATCATGATAAATACATAAGTCTATCATAAGAATGCCTCCAGCATAGGATGACAAAGTTAATCCCACAAATTAGAAACCTGTCATATGAAGAAAGATTGACAAAGCATTAAGAACATAAGAACAAAGGTAACTGCAGAAGGCCTATTGGCCCATACGAGGGAGCTCCTATCTATAACCACCCAATCCCACTCATATACTTGTCCAAACCACGCTTGAAACAATCGAGGGACCCCATCTCCACCTCGTTACGCGGTAATTGGTTCCACAAATCAACAACCCTGTTACCGAACCAGTATTTACCCAAGTCTTTCCTAAATCTAAACTTATCCAATTTATACCCATTTTTCGTGTTCTGTCTTGTGTTGATAACATATGACATTGACAAAGCATAAATTACATTCTCTTGAAAAGTGAAGAATTGGGGTGGACATGATAGCAGTGTGCAAGTGGAGGAATGGGCATATGAGCATAACAAAGAGATATAAAAAAGGTATTAAATGTTTCAACACAAGACAGAACACGAAACAATGGGTATAAATTGGATAAGTTTAGATTTAGGAAAGACCTGGGTAAATACAGGTTCGGTAACAGGGTTTTTGATTTGTGGAACCAATTACCGCATAACATAATAGAAGTGGGATCCCTTGATGCTTTCAAGCGTAGGTTAGACATATTCAGTATATGTAGATTGGGTTATATAAATAGGAGCTGCCTCATGTGGGCCAATGGGCCTTCTGCAGTTACTTTCATTCTTATGTTTCTCACATTTTGCATTTATCTTCATTCTTGTGTTCTTATATTTATGAATATGGTTGATGTATTTTGAAGCTGCCTCAAACTGGTCAGCAGACCTTCTGAAGCTTTCACAAATCTTATGTTTGTATGCTCTTATGAATGATTATTGTTAAGAGAATGAGGAACATATGACCTCCGTACACCTCACTTGGTCTGTATATAGTCTGGGATATTACCATTGGTTGCATCAGATTGAGAAAAGCAGGGAAAGAAGAGAGTCATAAAATTGACTGCACATTTTCAACGCTTGATTTGGTCGTAGTAAGGTATTTATTTATTTATTTTATATAATGTGCATATCAAAGTAAATCACATATCAAATTTCGTCTTTATGCAACTGTTCGTATTTTTCAAATTGCCCACCAATTGCCGCGTAACGTGGTCCCTCGATTGTTTCAAGCGCGGGTTGGACATGTATATGAGTGGGATTGGGTGGTTATAAATAGGAGCTGCCTCGTATGGGCCAATAGACCTTCTGCAGTTACCTTTGCTCTTATGTTCTTAAGATTTTGAAAGTCAACAGACTTTGCATTTAGTCTGTTATTTACGGAAATTAATTCTAGAAAATCTTATGCTTTTATTAGTACAATGCTTCATTATTCTCTGTTCTGTTAAACCAATTTAATTTATTCCACTAATTAAAGTCACCCATGACACAAATACTGCTAGACCTAGATGCTCTAGGTATTTCATCCCATTAGGTGCTTTGCTTCCATCCTGTTTGAGTTTGGCGGCCTGTATGTAACTCCTATTGTAAGATTATTTGCTCTTTCGTTCAAATTCTATCCAAATAGTTTCTGTATGTTGCTCAGTTTTGATTCCCTCTTTCAGACTACATTTCAAGTTTTCCCTTACATATATGGCTACTTCCCCTCCTCATCTAATATATCTGTCTGAAATAGTTTAAATCCATTTATTTGATATTCAGCTATTTACTACATTCATCCACGCTTCAGTAAGTGCAATAATGTCAATTTTTTCTGCGCAGACAAGAGCATTTAAATAGTTTATTTTGTTTCTTAGACTTCTACTGTTAGTGTAATATACCCTAAGTGTGTTGTTATTTTGAGGCCCTTCTTTTTCCCTGATCATTTTGCCAATTTGTTTCTCCCACAAACACATACTTTTATTTCCTCCTTCCTCCATATCAATTCCCATACCACCATCTACTAACAATGACGATGCTCATTCTCTCTGGTTCTGCTATGCTGCCTGTTGGGCTGGCAATTCTTATGGCTCTGATTACTCTGGAGTTCCCTGTGGGTTCTAACCCCACAGGGAACTTCTATCCCCTTTCTATTCATGCATCTGAGGTGGAAGCATATTAGGCAGCTGCTGCTTTATGGGCACATTTTTGTCAGAGTTCAGTGTTCAACATCAAAAACCCAAGATTTCAGTACTCATCCCCGACACATATGGGCATATTTGGCCGACCTCCCGCAGCGTTCAAAAGAGAACTCGACAAGCACCTTCTATCAATAGCTGATCAACTAGGTTGTGACTCGAATATCAGGCTGCAAGCAGGCGCATTGAACAGCCTCGTTGTTTAAGACCAGCAACCAGGAGCCTGGTCATAGACTAGGCTACGGGAATGTTTAATCTCGAAATCATCAACAGGTAGGCAAGTCCCAGTCTCCCTCCCTAATTCCAGGTTCATCAGTTGTTGTTGTTTAAGATTCAGTTACTGGGAACAAAACATTCCAAGTAGCACTGGCTATGGTGAGCCCGTATGGTTCATCAGTTCGTTGGGTGTTTTTATATGTCCAGAGCTGGTGGAGGACTGAGCTCCAGGCTACCTGGTGGTGGCAATTGCTATTAACGGGTTCTTGCTAGTTTCGAGTGAATTCATTTCTTATTGAATCGTTCAGGCAGTTGTTTAGTAGTTTTGAGGCTTCAAGTCTTGTGAAACCAGCAGTTGAAGGTTTAATTTTGTAAATAGTTCCATAAAACTTGGTAGTTTGTGTTGAATTTTGTAAATAAAGTTCCATAAAAATTGGTAGTTTTGAATGTTACTCATAAGAATGAATGTGATTTGGGCCCATAATTATTTTTTTTTTTTGTTTGAAGTTATTTTGAGGATGTTAAACCTGTTTTACACAACTTTGAGGTGCTCGTGTAATTTAATGTGTGCTTGTTTCATTTTTATGAACTTTTAGTAATTGAAATAAAAAATTTAAAAATGTTATTAATTGTACTGACTTGTTTGATTTTATTGCTATTTTTTATTCAGAGAATGCCCAGTTGTGTATTGCACTGAACCCAGCAAAGAAATGTATATGGGAGACTTACATGAAAAATGCCATTAAAGGTCATGAAGAACAACTCAAAGCTTGCACAACTCAACCAAGTAAGTAAATGTGAGAATTTTTATGTATTTCTTAAATGTAATGTAATATGATATGCATGCTGGCATGTGATTACCAATTGTAGGCACAGGAACATTAACAAAATACCAGGTGACCAAAACCCTGTTTGGACCCCCCCCCCCTCCCTGTTCACACTCATATAATAGCCCAGGTTTGCAAACACTGTCGACAGATCGACATACACACCCTAAGATCATGGGTGCGAGGGTACACCACAGGCTGGCTAGGCTGAGGAACACTTCGGATGACCTTAGTCAAGCAACTCTAGGAACTGGACCAAGGTAAGGTAAGGAAACAGGGGTCTGCCCACAATGCATCCACCAAGGCAGAGTCCGTGGCACGAAGGTAGTAACTGAGAGCTGCTACCAGACAAAGCACATATTGCACCCCAGCCCGAACCAACCAGGCATCAATGACCAACAGACCCTTCCTTCCATTCATTCATTCTCCACCAGAAAAGATGGAGCCAGCTGCAAATAAACAAAAAACCCAACAGGGCAAAAGAACAAAAATTCCCAAGACAAATAGAAAACAAAGTTCTAAGGAAACAATTATGGACTGAAGGAGACACCATAAACAGAGAAGAAGAAAGAAACGCAAGAACATGGTCCAGAGACCAAGCAGGCTCCAGTCGGCTCATGAGCAGACCGAGGGTAAAACAAGGCACAAGACAGACAAGGTAAAACAAGACAAAACAGGAACCAAATCAGAATTGACCCTGAACACAAGCTGCATTGACTCAACCAGTTTTGCATAATACGAGGCAACAGTACTTGGCATATGATGCCAATTAAGAATTTTTCTCTATATATCTTACCACTATCTGAATCTGAATAAAATACTGCCAAGAAAAATTGCCACAGGTTGACGGACTGAATGATATCTGTATACCTTGAGGATACCTTGAGGTGCTTCCGGGGCTTATCGTCCCCGCAGCCCGGTCATCGACCAGGCCTCCTGGTTGCTGGACTGATCAACCAGGCTGTTGGACGCGGCTGCTCGCAGCCTGACGTATGAGTCACAGCCTGGTTGATCAGGTATCCTTTGGAGGTGCTTATCCAGTTCTCTCTTGAACACTGTGAGGGGTTTGCCAGTTATGTCCCTTATGTGTAGTGGAAGCGTGTTGAACAGTCTCGGGCCTCTGATGTTGATAGAGTTCTCTCTCAGAGTACCAGTTGCACCTCTGCTTTTCAACGGGGGTATTCTGCACATCCTGCCATGTCTTCTGGTCTCATGTGATGTTATTTCTGTGTGCAGGTTTGGGACCAGCCCCTCTAATATTTTCCACGTGTAAATTATTATGTATCTCTCCCGCCTGCGCTCAAGGGAATACAGATTTAGGCTCTTAAGTCGGTCCCAATAGTTTAGATGTTTTACCGAGTGGATTCTAGCAGTAAAGGACTCTGCACGCTCTCCAGGTCAGCAATTTCACCAGCAGTGAAAGGGGCTGTCATTGTGCAGCAGTACTCCACTCTAGAGAGCACAAGCGTTTTGAAAAGTGTCATCATCGGTATAGCATCTCTAGTGTGAAAAGTTCTTGTTATCCAACCTGTCATTTTTCTTGCAGTTGTGACGGCTACTTTATTGTGTTCTTTAAAGGTAAGGTCTTCCGACATGAGTACACCCAGATCCTTTACATTGCCTTTTCGTTCTATGTTATGATTTGCCTGAGTTTTGTACGTGGTTTCCGTTTTTATATTTTCATTTTTCCATAGCGCATGAGCTGGAACTTGTCTTCGTTAAACACCATATTATTTTCTGTAGCCCATAGAAAGACCTGATCTACATCTGACTGGAGGTTCGCCGTGTCCTCTATGTTGCCTACTCTCATGAAGATCCTAGTGTCATCTGCAAAGGATGATACAGTGCTATAGGTTGTGCTCTTGTCTATGTCCGATATGAGGATGAGAAAAAGTACTGGAGCAAGCACAGTACCCTGGGGGACTGAGCTCTTAACGGTTGACGGGTTGGATTTTATTTTGTTGACTATTACACATTGGGTTCTGTTGGTCAGGAAATTGTAGATCCATCTGCCTACTTTTCCGGTAATTCCTTTTGAGCGCATTTTATGGGCAATAACACCATGGTCACATTTATCAAAAGCTTTTGCGAAATCTGTGTAAATTACATCAGCGTTTTGTTTGTCTTCCATAGCATCTAATGCCATATCATAGTGGTCCAGCAACTGCGACAGGCAAGAGCGCCCTGTTCTGAAACCATGTTGTCCGGGGTTATGGAGATGCTGTGATTCCATGTATTTGTGATCTTACTTCTTAGCACTCTCTCAAAAATTTTTATGATGTGCGATGTTAGTGCTATCGGTCTGTAATTTTTTGCCTCTGCCTTATTTCCTCCTTTATGAAGTGGTGCTATCTCTGCTGTTTTTAGTATATCAGGAATAACGCCAGTATCTAGGCTTTGTCTCCACAGAATGTGAAGGGCCTGCGATAGTGTTTTTTACAGTTCTTGATGAATATGGAGTTCCAAGAATCCGGGCCTGGTGCGGAGTGCATAGGCATACTGTTTATGGCTTCTTCAAAATCCAGTGGGGATAGGGTGACGTCTGATATATGATTTGATGTTGGTATCATATCCATGAAAAATTCATCAAACTGTAACACAGTTTGTCTTTATCGTATTTTGTTCATTCAAAAAAGTAAACTATTTTGTGTAGTGCAGTATTGTATTGCCTTTGTTCATTCATACTGAGACAGTTTTTGTACTGTATCTGGCTCACATAATTTAACTGGAAAATAAATGATAAAAGAAATTGTAGAGAATACAGTATAAAGAAATGCCCAAACACTTTGCCTGTTTGCGGGGGCCTGAATTTAAACTTAAGCTGTATCATAAGTATTTTGTCCCCTTAAATTGTTTTATGAGGACTATTAAAGATTTTTTAGCAAATAAAATGCTCCTTTGTCATAGTGGGTGACTCTTGTAGTGCTCTCATGGCTTTGGAATCAGTTAACCTTCATCATTATAACATCAGGCAGATAATGTTAACCTTATACATCATGTAATAGATTTCTCGGTTGGCACAGCACAGTGGTTAAATGCTTTCCAATTACTTTTTTATCGTATCTGATGCACATTTGTGTCCTTTACAATATGTATACAGTAGAATGTTCATAATGTTCTAAGGAACTGTGATACATGTACTACTAATGTGTCCATAAAAATTTTTATTGTCTCAATATTACTTGTTCAGTATTTGTTTTATTTACAATATCTACACTCACACATTATTTATACAGTAACACATTGTATTACACACACTCACTACTTCGGAACCATGATAATCAAAGAAGTAGTCCATGATACGCAGCCGACTTTGCACTCGCTGCACCAGGTACACACAGATTTTCTCTTCCTGTTTCTTTGTTGTGTGCTTGCAAACAATGCACTCATGTTGGCTTTAGTTCCTGTAGGTGGTATGTAGCCAGGCCTGTGAATTGTAAGGAAGTCTTTTTACAGCCAGTCTGTTGGGAGCTTCATGTGTCTTTGTTGGAACATGGACAACTGTCCTTACACTGTCTTCTTGGCCATACTTGACAAGTAATTGCGACAAGAGAGCATGACTAAAAACACGAATTTATTGTTCTTGTCTGATTTCACCAAATAGCTGTTGAAACAGTTCAGCACTGTTACATCTACAAGGTGAAAGAATAGAACAATTTCTTTGTCCATTTTACACTTTTGTGAATTCACTCAATTGCATCAACCATCTTGTCACATTTATCTACCAATCTCATTTATATTGTAGTCAATGATACAATCTGGCTCATACAATTTTCCATCTCTTCCAAACCTCATTTTACCACTGTCAAGCATTTCACCAGTGTGAATAGTTGTCAACATATTCACTTCACGTGTTTTTCTTCACGTGTTTAAAATCTTGTCACATTTTCTTAGAAGACAATCATCCATGCCAATATTAGTATCAAGAACTGGCATTTCTTTCATATGTATCTTTACAGTGCCCCCACACACCAGTCACACAGTAAAAAGAATTGTACTGTGTGATACTGTGTGTACATACAGAAACTATTTGTGGCCAAAAGGGCGCCATTTCAACGTGATGTACTGTTTGAAGAGAAGACGTCCCTTGAAAAGAACTAGGGATTCATCAGTGACAACATTCTGTCCTGGTACAAAGTACAGTGGTACCTCCACTTAGGAATTTAATCCATTCCCAGATCCGGGTCGTAAGTCGAAACAAATTTAACCATAAGAAATAATGTAAATTGAATTAATCCGTTCCATACTCCCAACAATACTAATTTAAAAATACATTTTATACCGAGTAGAACTTTTTATACTAGCTACAATACAGTATGTATATCTTTATTGAGGACTCTTGTTGGCGTATGGAAGGCGGTGAGGAAGGGGGTAGGAGGAGAGGTGTTATTGTTTGGAAGGAGAGTCCCCTTCCATTATAACTTCAGGCAGTAATGACTTCTCGTAGGTACACTCTCTCCTATGTTTTGCCTGTATACCACTGAGACCGGGTTGTGGCTCACTGCTTGTTTTTCTCACTAAGAACCTTTCCATATAGACTTGTTTTCCCCTATGTTTGAACACTTGATGTAGTGAGGTATCACAGTGTCATTAAAAAGGTTAAGGCAGCGGCCTACTGCAGCTTGATTTGGGTGACTCGTTTCAACAAAACTTTGCATTTCTTCCCATACTGCACACCACTTCTTAACCCTTCCACTGCTCAGGGGTCCTGAGGACATTTACACCCCTGTGCTCAAGAAAAAAAATTCAAAAATTTCTTTTCGTCTTCTAAACATGTTAATTTGTGTCCCCTGAGCACAGGAAAAATAAAAATCGTAGGTGACATATTTTGGGCGCAATTGACTGAGGAAGTCTGGCAAAAAGTGGGCGTTGACAGAGCGGTCGTCAGAGCCGGTCAGCGTCACCCATGCTGACAGGTGGGAGTTGCCACAAAGATATTATTACCTAATTGTTTCAATGTCTCCGATTGATTTTTTCTTAGTTTTTTGCAGTAATATTATTCAATAGTGTGTATTGTAATACATTGTAATACAGTATATTTATATAATAAAAGTAGTGAATAATCGCTATACTCAAAAGTATGGTGTGCATATTAGTGATTCAATTTTTATGTTCATAAAACAATAAACAAATAGTTTTGTTGCTATCACACTCTATACACAGGTTATATATAAGTATCTGCATGTTTTGTTCACCATAACGACCCACTAAGTTGGTATTGAGAGTCAAAAAGCAACGAGGAGTTACCTCGACACACCAGCCAGCCACTCGCTGCCACTCCCTCAACATACGCACTAAACTTTCTCCCCCAACAATACCATTTGTGGTGTTATTACACTATATACAGACATTATATATAAGTATGTATATATTTTGTTCACCACAACTGAACAGCTAAGCTGATATAGTTAGTTCAGGCACTAAGAGTTGTCGCTATACACAGCTGGCGGCTCCCTCACTCATTCAAGGTCACACGCACTAAACTTTCTCCCCCAACAATACTGTTTGCAGTGTTATTACCCTATATACACATATTATATGTAAGTATCTACATGTTGTATGCACCGTAACTGTACACCTAAGCTTGTTGTGCGCCCAAAGAGCATAGTGTCCACCCTCTAAACAGCTAGACAAATCGTGCAGACGACGTCACCTCCGTCACCCAAATGGCTCCTCCCAGCATAATCCTTTTGCTGTTATTACACTAATACACACATTATATATAAGTATCTACATTTGTGTTCACCATAGAGAACCACTGAGCTGGTATGGTGAATGCAAACAGGTGGCCACACAGTCGGTAAACGATGCTATCTCCCTCCGTCTCTCAGCATCACTCCTCCCACAGCGCTAATTATTACAACAATCCTGCTATTATCACAACCCTGGTTATTTATATCACAGTCAGGGGTCACAAATCGCTATTGATCTCTGTGTGTAATGAATTAAGGCCAAAGAGATAGAACGGTCTATTGACATAGCTCGAGTGCATGGGAGAATTGTGTTAAACCCTGGTTTGTGTCTCGGAGAGGCTGCAGGATCCAAATAAGTTCAGTAGCACTTCTGGTTGCAATTCTTTTAACCATTTCGTAGCTCATTCGATAAAGGCAGCGTCTAGGATGCTGGGATGCTCTCGGACATAGGTTCGAATCCTCGTCACGGCCCTTGTGGATTTGTTCATTTAATGCATCACGCTATTGTGATTTCTCTGTGTAATGTAAGTACTGTAGTAGTAGTATCAAGAACCTTTCTCATGATATGTATTCGTTGAGCACGGTTCGAACAGCACAGTCTTTGTTCCAACATCAGTATCATCAAATTGAGGCTTGTGTGGTACAAAATTATCACAGTCCTCCCACACAAATTCACCCATGCTCCTTGTACTGTACTGGCACACCACCATGATGGCCATTCCCACGGGCATCACTACTACGGGTCCGTTTTCTTGCACTAAATCTCAGTTGGCCAGGAGATTAAGCTCTTCTACTTTATATACTAGTAGGGCAACCAGGGGAAAGTAGATGTAGAGGCAACAATGTTGCCATGGAGGGAGACATGGTGGCGTTTGGCAGGGTGTGCTGCCAACACAGTAAATCTCCACCTAGTAACACCACCACGGAAGCCGCTAACACTCTGTTCATCTGTGCTACTGGTATCAGAAGCGTCACTGAACTCAGAAAATTATTCATCTTGGTTAACAATGGGAGATGACACAGGTGGTGGTGATAATACTGGCATGGTACGATGACCTGTGAGGCTGCAGCACGCGTGGCACTCATCCTGTACAGGATGTGGTTGCTCGATCAGAACTGAGCCTACCCACAGCCGTAGGGCATGCTGGGAATTTTTTTTTCAAGATGGCTGCCGCTCACTGGAGACCTCAGGCCTCCATCTCGTAATCAACCCACCACGTGCATGTTTTGAAATCTTAAGATATCCTATCATCGCTCACATGTCGAGTGGTTGACCGCCATACGCCGAGTTATGTCGGATGGTGCAGCGCAGTGATTGAGGGTAGCCAGTCCCCTTAGCCTTCCTCCTACCACAGTAACCGATGGTGGAAAACGGCTCTGGCGAGGTTACTGATTTTCAGGTCACGAGTGTGTCTTGCCTGCCCCTCGGTCACATGTCCCTTGATAAAATCCGTGGTGAATCTGATACCTTTGATATCACTCACCTTATAAGCTTTTGTTCTCGTATTGGCATTCTTAGAGATATTTAGCGTCTTTTGATTATCCTACGACTTTGATGGTGCTACATAGTTTCCCAAGCTTGGTGCTTTCTTTTGATAATTACTTAGCAAATAAAAATACACAAATATAGAACCATGTGTTTTGATTGAAGTAATTAAAGCTTAAATTTTTTCAGATTTTCTGGAAGCACTGCTCTCTGGTGCAGGAAGGCTAGAGCCCTGCAACAAGTCAAATTATAAAGGAATCGGGCAAGATGGCAGAATTTATAACTTTGGTGATGTTGTGGGCAAAACTCCCGCATTAGCCGATAGGTCAAGTGACTGCATTAGTATCAGAAAGTTAAAAGGGAGGAAGAAAACAAAGAACCGTGTCAACACAAGTCATAGGCTTAAACAATTATCAGCTGTTCGCTCAGAGTGTGAGTCTATAAGTGATGAAAGACAAGAGTCTGACTTAGGAGCTCAGAACAAAGACAGTGTACAGCAATGCCCTATTTTATTATGTGATGATTCTCCCATTGTGCATGTGAACACTCCAACAAATTACGATAAAGTTAATGTTACTAGTAGTCCTTGTGATGGGAACCAGCATAAACAAACACCTTCTGTTGAAGCTTTACCAGTTGTGCAACTTTTGTCAAAAGCCACCTCTTCAAGTGACACTCAGAAGGAGAAAACATTGATCACTTCAGACATTGGAGGAAATCAAGGTGCATCAGTGGTATCACAGAATACTATAACAATTACAGCACATATGGGTACCAAAAGAAAAAGAAATGATGATAATAAAGTTATCACAAGTAGCACAAGTTTGTTACCTGCAATCAAGAGATTTTGTTCATCAAAAACTGCTTTTGAATCAAGTCTTGCAAAGGCTTCCAATAATGAAATTAGAAAGCCTTTGATCCAAAAAGACATCTCAGTAGGAGCATCGTTGCAGGGCCAGTCTATTGTTTTATCAAATAATGTTCAGCATGCTAAGTGTCAAAGTAATTCTGCATTTCAGTTGAAATCTAATTATTCACATATTCCAGCAAAGATAAGTGATACTGAGGTTGTCAGTAAGACAAAAGAAACTGCAAGGAATGAATGTTTACCCAACTTGGGCATAACTGATCAAACCTTTGACAATAATTTACCTGTAATTAAGGATGTTTGGTCAGAAACTTCAGTCTCTGGTGCTGTGCATGGAACTCATCATTGTAACTTAGTTAATTCACAGAGTGGAATAATGGGACTTCCAATAATAACTGAAGTTACTTCTCTAGCTTCGTCAAACAAAAAGGAAAATGCATATGGTAACCAAACAGGAAATGCTCAGGTATCTATTAATCAAATTGAAAAGTGTCAGAATACTGAAAATGACTCCTCAGCAGGTATGAATGTTATCTATCGAAATAGGCAAAACCCAAATGAACTTAGGGGCTTCAATACATCATTGACTGAAGATGGCAGAGAATTTCAAATAATTAAAGTTGACCAGAATATAAATACCATTTGGAGAGATCAGTTACGCACTGCAGACAAGAGACAGTATGGTCGGCATTCCCAAAATAATTCACCTGACATTTCTAATAAAGCTGCAACTAAAATAAGTGATGTAGTTTCTGGTCATGCATCACAAAATTTAAGTACTGTAAACCAGGAAATGAGTTCTAATTCAAAATCTGGTATCTCGGCAAATACTTCTGCTTGCTCAGTTTCTACTTCAATAAATAAATCTATTTCAAGCTTTCCTCAAGTTTCAAGCTGTATTGAGGCTTGGCACAAAGTGTTCCCATGGATGCTGTACAGAGAAACGGATCATGGCTTTTATTGCAAAACGTGCAAATGGGGTGCAAAAGCTTCTGAATGTCATACACGGAGCATGGTATATACTATGAAAGATTCTTCAGATGTCCTTTTTGTTGCTGGTTACCTGCGCACTCACCAAGAAACTCATTTTCATAAAACCACTGAGCACAGGATATCACTTGTCATTACTCTTTTCAAAAGTATTTATCCTTTTATTAGGCATAGTTTGTATAAGGGACTGCAAGATCTCGTAAAGTATGCAGTTATCCATAATGGGGGAAGTTTTCCAGGCCCGGAAGATCAACCAGAAAGGGGATATTTCACTTACTTCATGATTATGCGCATTGCTGAATACATAGAAATTGAACTCTTGGCATCTCTTGCTAAGAGTCCGTTCTTCAGTATAACTTCAGCTGCAGATAAGGATTTTGCCATTCTTCGTTGGCTAAATCAAAAGGGAGAACCAGAAGAGCACTTCTTCTGTTCCAAAATTTGTCATCCAAAAGAAGATTTGTCAATTAGAGTCTATCTGCAGAAAAGGGAAGTTGATATGACTAAGCTGATATCATTTAGTCATTTCCCCAACAAAAAGGTGACTCCATCTTGTGCACAGATATCACAATTGGCAATTCGTTATCCACCACTTAATATGCTGATGAAGTGGCTCCAAAAGACATGCTTGTTGAAAGATATCTTTTATCACCTTGAGATGTTTGCTAGACTTTGTAGGATACATCCAGATCTTGCTAGGTTTCCTGAAGTAGCTGAAGTAGTTCAAATTAAGAAACCAGTCAGCTATGGCTGTTTAGTGAATGAGAAAATCATGAAATTCTTTTTTGGTGCCATTAATGAAATTAAAAGTGTGTGTGTTAAAATACATAATGAAACTGGAAATGTGGATGCTCTTAATTTTAGCAAATGGGAATTAAAAAACAGTACTTCGGTTCAGGGTTGCGTGTCACTACTTCATACGCTGCATAACCTGCTTGCTAAAAAAGACTGCTCATATGTGAACTTGTATACAATGATTAATGAATTCAGATCTTCAGTGTGTTCCAAAATGAAAGTTCCAGAAAATTTGGAAGCTGATGTGTATGCAGTTTTGTCATTGTTTGACTTGTACCTTTCTCATGTGATAATTTCTTTACTCACTCCAGAACAAAAACTTGCCGATATATTCGCCAAGAAGCTAAGGCATGTGACATTTAATGATGTAGAAAACATCACTGGATATTTAAACTCCAGTTTTGAAGGAGGAAGCGAACAGTGTTTGCAAACTCTTCGAAGACTTTGTATAATACTTTCTAAAAGTGAAGACTGCAGGATATTTGAGCTCTTAGAATGTTTCGCTACAAAACAAGAATTGTGTAAAGCATTCCCAGAGCTCTTTTCCTTTTATCAGAGGATTAAGGTGTTGCCCTTCCTCCATGCTGACACTGGCCAATATATGTTTAACCTTGCAGTCTTAGAGATGCTGTCCAGTAACAAAGTTGAAAAGCACTATATACCTTTGCTCTCGCTGATTATATTGGAAGGTCCTCCAATTGAAGATATAGATATTGGTAAACTTTTGGATATTTGGGCATATAAATGGAAAATGCTACATTTTTAGTTTATTAATGTAGGTTCATGGACAAATGGTTATAATATGCATTATGCATTTCAGTTGATTAATGCTTTTAAATTATATAAATTAAATTATATATATAAGTATTTTGTAAAAAGGTAATCTTTTGTTACAGAATATCAAATAAACATTTAAACGTTGTGGTGCATTTGTTAATAGGTCCTTATTAATTTAGCAGTGATAGTAATTTAAAAATAATTTTATCATGCAATAATACATTGTTATGGATTTTCCTAATGCTTTTGTTATTGTATGACTTGAATCTGTGCTTTCCAAACTGCCGTGTTTGGGTTTTCTAAAGTGATCTTATATTAGGCTCGTTTGTAACTTTCGCTGGTAGAACTGTCCCCTGCTGTCATCGAGGGCTCACTTTAGCCCTCAATGACGGGGAAAATGATGGGCTCTGACATTGAGGGCCCTCTCCCTCCTTAAACTGGGGTGTTCCATAAGGTTGTCTTATGTTGTCTATTTTCTGAGACATTTTCCTTGATCTTTTCAAAGCATATCTTATGCTATATATTCTTATGCTGATAACTCCACTTTGAACTTTTGTCCAATTAATCTGTTCGGTTCAGTAACGGCCTCGCTTCTTGTAATTCCCTTATAGTAATGATCAGCACCATCGTACATACATTGCCGTGAAAGACAATTAGAAAGTAGAAATCGCTACTATTGAATTTGGAAAAAGTTTTGTACTGATGCTGTAAAAGAAAACTTAATCTAACCTTCCTAGGCCTAATACACTCTTATCTGAGGCCCAAAATATTACATGTATGTAATATGTGCTATTCTAGGCTTAGGAATTTCTTAAATTTGGTTTTTAGTTTTTTTTATATAGTGAATATTTGTAATATCAAATTCTACTGTTTAATTGTCCATTATGCCTATGTACCAATATGTACAATGGTACAAATAATTACAAAAAAATACTATCTAAACAGTAATTCAGTACAGTGCTCACCTAGTTGTGCTTGCGGGGGTTGAGCTTCGGCTTTTGGTCCCTCCTCTCAACCATCAATCTGCTGGTGTACCGGTTCATGAGGTTATTGAGCTCTGTCATGTCTACATTTGAAATTGTGTATGGGGTCTTCCTCCACCACATCATTTCCTAATGCATTCCATTCATTAACTATTATGACACTGAAAAAGTTCTTTCTAATTTCAGTGTTTAACATTAGAAAGAACCTTGTGATTGTGCACTGTTTCTTCACTCCATCCTTATATCCTACCTTTTAATCTCTCCTCGTATTCCTTTCAAGTGGAAAGTTTTATACTTAGGGCTTTTTTCTAAATATAAGGCGTCCCTTATATTTAGGGATGATATATACAGTATATCATATTCCTTTTCTTTTAACCCTAACTGGCCATCTCTCTTGGGTCTGATTTTAGTTCTATTTTATGTTTCTTTTCTGGCACTTAGAATTTAGTCAAATGTACTTCCAATAAAGAAAACTTTTGTCAATAACACTAAAGCAAATATCAGCCGGATACCAGCTATGTTTAAACACATCATATCTTAACCCTTTGGTTGCACTAAGAGATCACCATCTATTCACAAAAATATACCCTAGGACATAAGTGACCAAGATCATGTGCTTAAAAAACCATTTGCTAATCACGTAATATTCAACTTTGCTCTTGACCTTCAAAACAGGCCCTTGGGCCTAGCAAGGGCTGGCAACAGAATTATAAATTACCCAGTTTGGTAAGTGCCATCAATTGACAATTGTGCTGCTTTGGATTCTCACATTTACACTTCCTATTGTTTTCTTAGAAGAGCCCCATGTGGCTCCCTGAAGCTACAATGCTGATAAAGTGCTAAACTAGGTGCCATCAGTCAATTCCTTTAGGCCTACCAGGGGCCATCAGTTGGTCCCCTCTGACAAGGACACAGAGAGCAGTGGCATTACAATCAAATTATCAGTGAGCTTGAATCTTGTCTGCCTCCACTGGGGAAGCATCCACAAAGTCAACTAAACAAAACAGACCACTGCTAGTTATAAGGAAATATTGATGCCTCAGAATTACCAAAAGAACTCCATGTAAAGAAACAGTCGAAAAGTCATGAAAGTACTGCAATCACTTACTATATACTCGCTCCCTCATTTGGGGCAGGACAAAGGTAAGCCAGCTGCTCCACCCTCAGTTCTTGCTGATGGTAGTTAGTGCCCTTGCTGTCCACTCTTGTTTCTTGCTTCAGCTAAGTAGTGGCTTTTTGCCTTTGTGGCTGTTCCAAAGCACACTTGTACTGTGTGAGCTAGGAGTATAGGGTGCTTGGGGCTGCATGTGCACAGGGTTTTCTTCACTGTATTCCCTAGTGCTGCGCTTTCCCTGTCAGTGTGTTCTTTACTGGGGTTTGTGCGACCTAACCCCGGCATGTCGAGGTCAGCTTTCTCGCCCTCTGGTGAGCTGGTTTGGCTTACTTATACCTGTTCAGATGTCTGCTTGATACTATTCCCTTCATCTTTCAACACAAAAGAGACTTCCCTTTTTGATAACATGGGAGATGTGTTTCCTAATCAGGCACTAGCAATTCCAGTGCCTGGACTTCCCTGCGGACCCTGGAAAACCCTTGCTGGTTCAGTGGTCCAATGGATATCCCCACTAAAACTGCTCATGGTTTCTGCGGCTCATTGTTAGGGACAATTTCATTAAGTTACACAGAACAAGGTTTTAAATAATAGTATAAAGATAAGAACTGAATTTATACTCATAGCCTTAAAGTTTACAAAAATATATGTTGAACATGTCTTTACCAATACCATTGAATGAGATCTTTGAAATCAAATATTGGTCCAACAGAACATGAATGAGATCTTTGAAATTAAATACTGTATTGGTCCAACAGAAGCTAGGTAGGAGAAGTACTAGGTCAATAAGTAGGAATATTATGTGAGTCACTATAAGCAATATTGGATTTCCATACACTTAAGGAGTGTTCCAGGTTGGATCTAGTCATATTATTACTACACATGATAGGAATGATACTGAGCACAAACTTAGCACAACATATACAAGGCAAAAATTATCTACAATTTCCACCCATCAATGGGACATTTACCAGCATAGAAATCCTAAACCTACACTATTAATAAAATCCATACAGTATGAAGATTAGTACTGTAATGGCTAGTATAATTTGGATGTATATTTAATTGATCAATTAAAAAAACGATTTTAGTAAGAACATTAATACAATACACAGTGATCTCACTAGGGATGTTGCTTCCTAGAAATCACGTCTTGCTTATTAGGCTTTCACCTGTTTTCAGTTCTTATGTTCATGAACCAATATTACAAAAACATTGCTTTTTCACCTCACATGTATCCTTCCTGCCTATATATCTCCTTCCACAGAATTGTAATGTTCATTCTTCTGATGATTTTTTATTAAGACGAAAGTGCATAAGTAATTTCTTGTTTCGTTTTCCTTCGTGGTTAAACAGTGTCACATTGTTCATCATGTGTTAATTTATTTGTGATTTAAACATACTTATATTTGCGCACACGCACACACGCACACGGTTGGTACCTAACAGTGCCTCGGGATATTCTGTCTCTTCCCCCTATCTTCAGTTCATCCTTCCTTCATTCCTCCAATAGCTGGGCTCTTGGGCTCTTTTTGTTATATTAGCATTCAGCTTAGACTTTATCCGTGTCGCTTTGCAAATTGCCTCTTTCATTTTTTCACTTCTGGCCTGCTCTTTCATATCCTCTACCTTTTTTTTTTTTGTCTCTTGTCAGGTTTTGTTTTTTTCTTTCTTCTCCTCGTTTTTCTGTCACCTGTTTTCTGTCACCAGTCCATGATTCTTTCCGTGATGCTTTGTTTTTGTTGTCCCTCGGTTCTTGTTGATGGGTTGGGGAGATTCATGCTCTCTGGTAGGGTCCTTTCATTGTCTAGTCTTGGTTTGTTCTGCTGGGGGTGTGTCTTCTGTGTGCCTGGTTGTGGATGTATGCCATTATTTGTGCACTTCTCAGGATGCTCTGAGCAACACGTTGGCTGTTGGTCTGGTATCCTTGGTTCCTTGCTCTAAGGCCTGTTTATCTGAGGTCATCTGCAGTGTCATCAAATTTAACCCAGCCTGCAGTCTCCTCTGGGGATCATTATGTGTGTTTGAAAACTCAACCCGCGGTTGAAATTATGCTCTTTGGTCACACCTTTCAACTGTCAATTAACTGGTAATTACTTAAGTGTTAGCTACAAGTGATGAGAGCTCAAGTGATTACTCAAGTGTAGCTACAGGATGAGAGCTACGCTTACGGTGTCCTGTCTTCCCAGCAGTCTATTATAAAATGCTTTGAAACTACCGACGGTTTTGGCCTCCACCACCTCATTTGTTCCAACTGTCTACCACTCTGTGATGGTGAATTTTCAAATATATATATATATTTTTTGCAGCTTTGTTTAGTTAACTTAAATCTGTGACCTCTTGTTCTTGTAGTTACAGGTCTCAAGAATTCTTTTTCATCAATTTTGTTCATTCTTGTAACTATTTTATACATAGTGATCATATCACCTCTTTTTCTTCTATTTTCTAGCTTTGTCATATTTGTACAGGTTCCTGAACCTATTGGGCTCTATCATATCTACATTTGAAACAGTATGTGTGTCTGCCTCCAACATATCACTTTTTAATGTATTGCATTTATGAACTACTCTGACACTTGAATTTTTTTGTTAATGTCTCTCTGGCTTATTTGGGTACTCCACATAGTCCACCTCCATAGTTTGGGTACTCCACATTTCCACCTGTGTTTCTCATGTTAGTACTACCCTTGTTAAATAATGTCTACCCTATCAATTTCCCCTGAGAATTTTGTATGTGGTAATTATGTTTCCCCCCTTCCCCCTTAACTCTTCTGTCTTTCAGCAATGTGAGGTTCAATTCACACAGCCTTTCCTCGTAACTCATACCTCATAGTTCTTGAACTAGTCTGGTAGCATACTTTTGAACCTTCTCCAATTTTGTTTTATGCTTAACTAGGTATGGAGCTGCATACTCCAGGATTTGTTTGACATTTATGATATACAAGGTTCTAAATGCTTGCTTACACAAATTTTTAAACCAGTTCTGATGCCAGCCAACCTCTCAAGCATCACATTGTCTGCCATCTTTAGGAATATATCTTGGGTGAATATTTTGAGCTTAGGGCAGGGGGGGGGGGTTGGCAGGTTGTTCTCTGGTGGATGTGCCTGGTCTGTGCTGGGCTTGCATGGTGTAGGGTAGAGTTCCCGTTGCTGATTCCCCTACCTACAGGGATTGTAGTTTTCTGCTCTCCTCACCTGGTGTGTTCCTCTTTTATGTTTTGTTTAAGGTAGCAACAGGGAGCCACCTCAGAGCCCTCCCTGAAAGTCAGTGTTAAATGTAATGAAACATCTTTCTGGTGAATCCGAGGTAGCTCCTTGGACCCTTGTACCCCTGCAGGCGAGTCATGATTTCCTTTAGGGTGATTCTTGACTAAGGTGGCCCACTGACTAATTTATGAGCTTTTGGTTCTGCCATCTGGTGGTGAGCAGATGGAAATAGGGTGAACTACCTAACTACTGGGTGAATTGTATGCTGATTTATTGATCTGCCATGCTGTTGTCTGCTTTGTCTTGCCCTACCAATCTGGAGGTTGCTGTCATGATGACGGTAATCACAGGTTCCCTCTCTGTGTGTCTCTGTGAGCGGGTTGGTGGTAGGGGGGGGGGGGAGAGCAGGTTTTAAACTCTGGTCGGTCTCCAATAAACTCTTATTGACTAGCAAGGGCCTGGATAGGTGAGGAGCTAACCAAAGTGGCTAGCAACAGGGTGCCACCTCAGACCCCACCGGAGACATTTATTACACCCAACACTAGTTTTCTTAACATGTAGAAATATACAATTCGAGAATTTTTTTTTATTAGAAGCTTATTGAATATTTATACTTTTCAGAACTTCTAGAAGTGCTGTAATGCTGTCTGGCACAGTAAGATAAGACTTCTTGAGCAAGCCAAATTATAAAGGAATCAAGCAAGTAGAACGAGTCCATTATCTTGGCCTTTGGGTTAAATCTCACACAGTAGCCAATAGGCCTGGTACCTGTTTAAAACAGAAACACTCATTAGAACGAGGAAACCATGAACAGTATGAACAGGAGTTATGATGATCATGAACATTTTTGAATTTGAGTTATAATATTCCAAAACACCACAAAAGTTTGTGTCTTAAGGCTGTCAGTCACAGGTAAACTTCACTGTGATAAATAGCAGTATTGCATAATTCACAAACTGTGTGAAACAAAGCCTTACTGTATTGTGTGGTCACATTCATCTCCAGTCACGAGTGTTGAGAGTAATATAGGAAATGACAAGATAACTGGTGTCGCTAGCAGTTCACAAGACGCGAACCGGCATATGCAATTATCCTGTCATCAAACTTCACCATTTGTGCAACTTAAGCTGGAAGCATTGCAGAAATATTCTGTGTATATCTCAAAAGCTGTTTAATTAATGTCTGGAAGACATATTCAGGAGGTTCAGGAGACATCGAGAATATCTGACACTGAAGGAAATCGAGGTGCATCAGTGGTACCAAAGAATTTGATAACAATTATGAAAAATATAGGTACTAAAAGAAAAGGAAATGATGAGGATAAAGTAAACAAAAATAGCACAAGTTTGTTACCTGCAACCAAGAGATTTTGTTCATCAGAAAATCTTTTAGGATCAAGTCTTGGGAAGACTTTCAATGAAATAATTAGAAATCATTTTATCCAAGAAGACATCTCAGTAGGAGTATCGTTGCAGACCCAGTCTGTTGATTTAATTGAGGTTGTCAGTATGACAAATGAAACTGCAAGGAATGAATGTTTACCCAACCTGGACATAACTGATCAAACCTTCGACAATAACTTACCTGTAATTAGGGATGTTTGGTCAGAAACTTCAGTCTCTGGTGCTGTGAATGGAACTCTTCATTATAACTTAGTTAATTCACAGAGTGGAATAATGGGACTTCCAATAATAACTGAAGTCACTTCTCTAGCTTCTTCATCAAACCAAAAGGAAAATATATATGGTAACCAGACAGGAAATGCTGAAGTATCTATTAATCAAACTGAAAAGTGTCAGAATATTAAAGATGACTCTCCAGCAGCTGTGAATATTATGCATGGAGATGGTATGGAATTACAAATATTAAAAGTTTGCCAGAGTATGGATACCAGCTGTGGAAATCAGTTATGTATTCCTGATAAGAGTCAATATGGACAGAATTCCCAAAATAATTCACCTGACATTCTTTTAGAAAATATGACCACTCTGCCTCTGTCTAATGAAAGAGGCAGCTTTCAAATAAAGTCTAATAAAACTGCAGATAAAATCAGTGATGTAATATTTAATCATGCATTACAAAATGTAAGTTCTGTAAACCAAAAAATAAGTTCTAATTCAGAATTGGAAATTATCCCGTCACATTCTTCAGCTTGTTCAATTTCAACTTCAGCATCACAAAATAATCCTGTTTCAAGCTTTCCTCAAGTTTCAAGCTGTATTGATGCTTGGCTCAAGGTGTTCCCATGGATGCTGTTCAGAGAAACAGATCATAGTTTTCTGTGCAAAATATGTGAATGGGGTGCTGCACATTCTTGTTCTCATATAGTGTTTGCTCTGAAAGCTCCCTCTGATGTACACTTTGTTGCTGGACATTTGCGCTTCCATCAAGAAGCTCCTTTTCACAAAATGGTTGAATCCAGAAGAGCCATTGTAGCTACTTTATTTAAAATTCTATATCCTATATTAAAGGAGAGCCTTTATAAAGGACTTGATGATCTTATAAGCTCTGTAATTAAACATAATGAAGGAAGCTTTCCAGGCCCTCAAACATCACTCCACATGAAATATTTTACATCATTCATGATTAAGCGAATTGCTGAGAATGTAGAAATTAGTCTTTTAGAATCTCTGGCTAAGAGCCCATTCTTCAGTGTAACTGCTGCTGAGGATAAGAACTTTGCTATTCTGCGTTGGCTGAATTTAAAGGGAGAGCCAGAAGAACACTTCTTCTGTTCTAAAATTTATTGTCCAGGTAAAACAGTGGCATTTACAGATTATCTACAAAGTAGGAAAGTTGACCTAACAAAGATGATTTCATTTAGTAACTTTCCTGGCAAAATAGTGACTCCGTCCAATGTTAAAAAATCACAATTGCCAATTCGTTATCCACCATTCAGTCTGCTTATGAAGTGGCTTGAAAAGGTTGATTTGTTGAAGGAAATCTTTCCTCATCTTGAAACTCTAACCAGACTTTGCAAGTCTTCAACTTATATGCTAAATAAATTTCCAGAAGTGACTGAATTTATCAAAGTTGAGAATCCATTTAGCCATGGCTGTCTAGTGAATGAGAGAATCATTGAATTTTATTTTTGTTATCATAATGAACTGAAAAAAACATGCACTGATCTTTTTAATCAAACTGGAAATCTGGATGCTCTTAGTTTTAGTAAATTCGAAGTGAAAAATATGTATTCAGTGCGCGAGTGTGTGTCACTACTACCAAAAATACATGAACTGCTCACCAAAGAAGATTGTTCATACCTGGAACTATACACATCAAGTAAGACACTCAGATCTACTGTATGTGCCAAACTGAGATCGGTTGAAAAACGTGACTCTGATGAGTATATCGTTTTGTCATTATTTGACATGTATCTTTCTCATGTAATAACATCTTTACACACTCCAGAACAAGAACTTGTAGAAGTCATTACCAGGAAGCTTAGGCAATTGACAGTTAATGATGTGGGGAAGATCCTAACATATCTAAAGTGCAATTACGAAGGAGCAAGTACACAGTGTTTGCACAACCTTCAAAGAATGTGCAAACAACTCTCTAAAAACAAAAACTGCTGTATATATGAGCTATTAGAATGTTTTGCTAAAGAGCCAGAGTTATGTAAAGACTTCCCAGGCTTGTTTTACATGTACCAAAAGGTTAAAGTGTTGCCCTTTCTCCATGCTGACACTGATCAATATATGTTTAACCTTGCAGTCTTGGAGATGTTGTCCAGTAGCAATGATGATGCGTGTACTGTTCATCACCCCTTTCTAATCTTACTGGAAGGTTCTCCAGTGGAAGATATAAATTTAGATTTTGTTTTGGAAGTTTGGTCAAATAAATGGAAAATGTATTATGATAAAGCAAGGCTTCATTTATAATTGGCTTCATTACTGGGATATCGTAAGTATAGAAAAACATTGAAACACGTTTATGCATTTACTTTGGCATATTTTAGTTTCTTAGTTTCAAAGATTTATAAATTGTAAAGATTTTATAGAATAAAGATGCTAACGGATACTCTGTTAGTGAAAAAGTTGGACCAATACCATTGATGTTAGACTTAACATTGTTAAAATAATGTGTGCCTGGTAGAATATAGCATTAATAGAGATGTACTGTACAAATATATTCAAATATAATTGAAGAAAGTTAAGTTTAGTCTTCTTACAAACACAAACAATACTTTTACAATCATAAAATTATAATTCCAACAGGTTCAACTGTGTTATATAGATCAGTATTGTTCCTGTGTTGTGCCTTCTGCAAGCACATAACAAAATGGTTATCCATAAAAATTCTTTGTATTTACAGTTCATGTACATTTCCAGTGTATTTTATAGTCTCATACTGTAAACTGTAGTACTGAACAGTATTTGTTACTGTAATGTATTTTGATATTCTCTCTCTTTTTTTTATAGTTCCCTGGTGGCTCTTTTGAGAAATAATTGTTTTGAATTTGTGTGAAATTATTTGTAATTGGTCAATATATCTGCATTACTCCTACCCTCTTGCTTGGAATTAGGTCTAAGGTTACACACACAAATCACAGTTGCGTGATGCATCAAATGAACAAATCCACAAGGGCCGTGACGAGGATTCGAACCTACATCCGAGAGCATCCCAGACGCTGCCTTAATCGACTGACAGTTGGTTGGCATAGCTCAAGTGCATGGGGGAATTGTGTAAAATCCTGGTTTGTGTCTTGGAGAGGCTGCAGGATCCAAGTAAATTAAGTAGAATTTCTGGTTGCAATTCTTATACCATGTCGTAGCTCAGTCGATTAAGGCAGCGTCTGGGGTGCTCTCGGACGTAGGTTCGAATCCTCGTCAAGGCCCTTGTGGATTTGTTCAGGTCTAAGGCTCCTTAATAGGCTTTTTCTTATTTAAGATTTATGTAGCCCATTTTTGGCAGCTCTTCAAACTCTTATGATTAAACTATTTGATGTACAGTACAATATTGAATTGAAGCTCTGGAGTCTGGCCATATGGTGCCAAGCATGGAAACAAATGCTATAATTTGTATAAGGAATTTGTTAGTATCACAATAACATTGAATTTGCTCCAAATTTGACTTAGGGCATATTATGTTAATCTAATTACTTAGCTGCTCTAGTTGAGGCAGCCAGTTTTAATTAAAACCCTCATGGTTTTAATTATTTATCTGTTGTAGGTAGCCAGTACACTAGGTACTTGTATTTTTGTAATTAGTTTATTTTGTTCTAAGGGTACTGCATTGTTTTATCAATACATTACATTGTTGTATTGAGTATATTCTGTTGAGTATTGCAAGAATACTTTTATCATATTGTCTTGACATTTAAACCATTAAATACAAATCTTAAAAACCTGCTATTAAAAGTAAACACTTTACTGTAGTGCCATAACAAATAAGATTTCTTTCAGTCTGAGAATTGAAGTTCAATGGCAACTATTTTGATTACATTCAATGCTGGTTTTTAATATTTGTAAAGTCTGAAACAGTCATTTTATATTTTGTATTGTGTATGATATATTGTTACAGTAAAACATACCAAGTTTTTTACAGCAGTTTATTAAGGTAATGAAAACAGACTTGGATGCCTTTTAATCCAATGCAATTTTTTCTTGAATGACTATAGACTCTTTAAGAGAAGGAAAATGATTCTTCCTGTTACACAAGAAAGATTACGATTACTTGAACTTTAATCCTTACTCTATTCATTGCTTCCTCGAAGATACTAGAAAAATGAGGAATATTAGTATTGCCACTGTGAAATATGAGCATCTAAATTTTATTTTTTTTAGTGCTTTAAATACCTGGGGGTATTAACGAAAGGTTAAGACTCGCTTCATCTAAATTTTCCTTACCCATACCTTGGAACACACTATGCTCACACTTTCTACTTACACTCACACCCAACCACCACAAACCATGTGCCCACCTACACTCCCCACATTTACCATATGTCTCTACCATAAGTATCAACACGAAACAATGGGTATAAATTGAATAAGTTTAGATTTAGGAATGACTTGGGTAAATACTGGTTCGGTAACAGGGTTGTTGATTTGTGGAACCAGTTACTGTGTAACGTGGTGGAGGTGGGGTCCCTCGATTGTTTCAAGCATGAGTTGGACATGTATATGAGTGGGATTGGCTGCTTATAAATAAGAGCTGCCTCGTATGGACCAATAGGCCTTCTGCAGTTACCTTGTTCAAGCTACATCAAACCACCAAGCCACAGGCCCTGAAGAACCTGAAGGCCCTGAAGGGGCCTGTGTGGAAGGGGCTGAGTTGACAGCACTCAGGACTCGTAATCTTAGGGATTGGGGATTGATCCCCGGCGATGGCCGAAACAAATGGGCAGAGCTTCTTTCACCTTGATGATCCTGTTCACCTAGCAGGAAATAGGTACCTGGGAATTCGACAGCTGTTACGGGCTGCTTCCTGGTGGGGGTGGGGGGGGATTTTGCTTCCTGTGTGTGAGGGAAAAAATAAATAAAGTCCGTTGATTGATTGACAGTTGAGAGGCGGGTTAAAAGAGCCAGAGCTCAACTCCTGCAGGCACAACTAGGTGAATACCAACAGGCCCTAATTTTATATAAAAAAATGCACACCTCCTTACCCAACTCAGACATAACTTAGCCTAACCCTACCTATGCTGCTGGTAATCTAACCATCACACTCCTCTACCCACTATACACTTATTTCCACTCACAATTCTACCCCAAATGTCTACATATCCAACAACTTGCCCACCAATCATATTTTCTCTTTATATGCTCATATTTTAAAATTACTGTACAGCACAGAGGAGGGAGGAAGTATTCTTGGTTTTAGGAGTATTCATATTATTGTTTGTACAGTATTTCCTGGGAGGAAGACCCTTGGGGCTGCCTGAAGTGGCTTTCTGGGATGGCTTCTAACTACTAGATCACATTAGCCGTAGAACCTGGTCCCCCTCACAGAGGCACAGAAAGCATGTCACACTTCAACATCCCACAGGGAAAAGCATCCAGAAGTGGACCAATTCAGTCCATTACTGGGTTTAAAAAAAAACAAAGCCTCAAATACTGCTAAGCAAACTACCCAACAATGTAAACAAATGATCAAATCCCTCAAAACAAGCAAGAGTGTATTGGCACTACCTCCCTTCCCTACAAGTTGCTGGGGTCCTGGAGCCCTCTAGTCTGCTACACCAGATGAGGGTATGTGTGTGAACATCCACTGTAGGGCTCCGTGGTAATCAGTAAGCAGTGCAGGTCCTGCTACTTCTAAACTAAATGTCATCCATTCTTGGACTCTGTCTTGCATGGGCCATGTGCTTGGTTTTAGTTCTGCTTCACAAGTGTTTTCTGTCTGTTTTGTATTGTTTGGACCTGGCTCATAGGGAGCTTGGAGCTCTCTGTGCTCAGGGTTACATTACCTGAGTGCTCCCAAGCACTGCCTCTGCACTGACAGAGTTGCCTTTTCTTGTGTTTGGAAGATCACGCTATTAGAGGTTGGTCTTTCCTTGGGTAAATCAAGGGTCATTTCACCCCTCTGTTTAGGGCCCCTGGTTGGGCTGCGCTGGTGGTTTGTGCACTTGTTCACACAGTGTGCCGAGGTTGAACATTACAGCTGCACTGACCAGGCTGTATCGGCTTATTTTATAATATCCAGCAAGTGACCCCCAGTGCCTGGTTGTACTGCTTGGCTTGTCCTTTAGGCCCTGGGCATCCACTGCAGGTTTTGGTGTGGCCTTTGGATATCCCCTCCAAACCCACTCTCACCTTGTGTGAGTTTGTCATCTGTGCCACAAGGCGAAGGTCACGATGACTCTTCTTTGTTGAGGGGTTTGTGTTCTGACCTACCTCAATGCCTGGCTGGAGTGGCCAGCTAGTTAGTCCGTGTATCTGCTGCCCAGGGATCCAGATGCTTGCCAGGTTTGGGTTTCTACTGAACTGGCAGAAGTCCCAGGTAGTCCACAGCACAGTTTGGGAGTTCCAATACTTTGCAGACGTGTGGCATGCCCTGAGGACGATTCAGATTCCTTTGGGTTCCTTGCTGTGAATTCATTTGGACTGTTTCAAGGCTCATGTTTCCCAGGTCGTCCAGTGCCAGCAAGTACAGCCAGCCTGCTATCTACCCTCAAACCCACGATACTCAGAAATATGCTGCTTTTGCTGCAGTTTTTGCTAACATGTCCTGGGCTGATATTCAGGAGGAAAAGGGTTGGCAGTCTATTGGGTCTGGTGGCCCAGTATTTAGTTAATAATGTTCCAGGACCTCATCACGCCTCTGTTAGGCATGAGGCGGGACCATTCCTTTGGTTGTCTCTATCGGCCTGATGTGTCTTGTTTGTCCTGACTGCCTGCAGTTTCTCCCTCTCTGGTGAATCCCAACTTTTTTTTTATTTTTTTATTTTTTACATGGGTAGTTGGCTTCAGGGGCTCACCCAAAAAAAAAGGAAAGAGTTGAATGTAATGAAACACCTTTTTGAGCAAGCCCCTGATGGCTCCCCAATTTTTTCCCTTCCTTCCAGGTCATTGGTTGAGGAATTTTATTTGTACAACTGCTCCAGAGCTGGTGTAGTAGACCAGAGGACACTGGGTGCTCTACTCCCCCAACTGGTAAGTTGGGAATGGGGGGGGGGTGCTAACAAGCTTGCACTTGTTTCGAGAGATTTTATCATATGTTTACATTATTGGGAGAGTTCGTTTGGCAGTTTTTGAGGCTTCCATCTCTTTTTTTTTTTTGAGCCCAGCAGTGGTCTGTATTGTTTACCGACTTTCTGGATATTTTTACAGTGTGGGGGCCAGGGTCTGCCTCTGGTCCCTGGTAGGCCAAGCACCAAATCTATTGGAATTACCTTAAAGCCCTCAAAATGTACTCCTCTAGAAAGGGGAGCCAGCTATGGGCTGGGGTCCAGGCTCCCTGGTGGCAGCTGTCGGTACTAATGGGTTCAAGCTAGTCTTGATTGACTCAAATCTTTTGTTTGAATCATTTGCAGAATTATTTGGCTGTTTCAATGTGTTGTACTCTGTGAACCTTGCAGTCATCTGTAAAACTTTGCTGACTTTCTGGATGCTTTCCTAGTGGGGTGGCAGATTGTCACTCACCCCCCCCTGGACCTCTGTGAGAGGGGGGGGGAGGGGAAGGGGACAGGTGCAGACTATGGTCTTCAGTAGGCCAAACAGCTCTCTTGCAACTGATACATCTCATTAGAAGGGAGCAATCTCAGTGAGATTGCTTCACAACTGTACACCAGTTGATTGACAGTTCAGAGGCGGGACCAAAGAGCCAAAGCTCAACCTTTCTGCAAGCACAACTAGATGATTAGAGTGTCACCAGGGCTCTGGAAGAAAAAAGCATTTCATTACATTCAGTGGTGGATTTTTTCTGTTGGAAAATCCATTAAAGTTACACAGGAAAATTACAGTGATCAAATATAGCCATTTGTAAATTAATGTTTTACTTATATTGTACCTTGAGATATAATGACATTGGATAAACCATTAAATAAAACAATATGAAAAGGAAATACTATACAAATCTATATACAGTAATATAAAAGATGATATAAAAGATTAAATATACATAATATCCCTCTAATGCATTGTGTGGCTTCCTCCGAGGCTAAGGGTCCCCCTTCCAGCCAGAGGTGGTACTCCTTTCATATAAAAGATTATATTGAATAGTCGCTTGATTTTTAATGTTTGTAATATTTATGTATAATTTTACATTTGGCCTGAAAATATATATACTGTAAATGACATTTTTTACCCATTTGTAAGTACATATAATGGGACATTCTCACATTTGTAAGTAGATATAATGGGACATTCTCATGGGATCAGTAGACATAAACATTTTATCTAAAAGCATTATTGTACAAATGAGAGATTTTTCCGTGTTGTATCTGGCTCTTTTATTTGCACTGATTAATTATGTAGATTGAACTTGTTATAAGAAACATAGAGATATACGTGTTTTTTGTGTGATGTTCGTGACGTTTATTATAACTTCCCTGCCGTCTTGGGTGTGAGTAAGTATTCTGATTTAGTGGCCTGAAAATGTAGAAAGTCAAGGATAATGTATAAAATTCTTTTATATATACACACACACACATACATATTCACTTTTCATTACCCAATTTCCCACTTCCATGGGGTGGTGATGAAGTGCTTAATCATCTAATAATAGTATTTTCCTGAATAATGCTGTGTTTAGTGCTGGAGTTAGATGACGTCTTGATGGCTGACTTTGTTGAATACTTATAGGTATGAGATAGTAATATTAGTTAAGGTTTTTTACCCTTTACTCCAAAAGCAAGGTTATTAAATTATTATTAAATTAATAATATATTAATTTAATAATAATTGTTATGGGATTTGGACATGGGAATAATTTAATAAGTAAGATATAGATAGAGTAGAACAGATTATAAAGTGTAGAATGTAGAATATAATAGCCAATATGCAGTGTAATTCTGGGTTAATGGATCAATTGGTGCTATACCTTTGCAAGTGTTTTGGCAAGTACGATTTTTGGTACATTTCACACTTAATTCTGGTTACAATTATTAGTTTTCTGGGTTTAAATGAAAGAACATAATTTTAATTACTCTGATACTTAATTCCTAAATAATTTGTTTAATTTAAAAATTGAAAGGCTGACATTGTCAATATGTGCTGTTTATTTTAACTTGACCCCACTTTCCTGGAACATTTTTTAAATTTTCTGCTCTTGTACCAGAATTGTGTGTGGAAAGGTCGAAGGTCCACCTCCTACAATATTCCTAGAAAGCTTAGTCTGTTAAAGGGAATTTTCACTATACAACACTTACGGGTTATTGTAATATTTTTATGTTTCATGAGAGTATAATACTACAATAAAATTTTGTCTTCAATAAGTTAGTCTAGATAATTTTCCTTCATGTATAATCTTATTCTGAATACTGTTGGATATTCCTGATATGGATGCTATTTGGCTTTCACAGGACAGTACAGGGTATTTATTTCTCCAAATATGGAGGTGGCCATGTAATAGAAGAATGCCTTTGTGTATTGACAAACTTTTTTGCACTTTCATATTGCAGTACAAGAAACTTTCCTATTTGTTACTTGATCATGTAGCCCTTTTGTGGCAGATTTTTAGAATAGTTTTATCTTATCAGTGTGGTGAAAAGGAAGAATATCTAGAAAATTAACTCACATTTAGAGTGACTATCATAAAATTTGTCGCCATCTGTGCACCTACAAAAAATTATAATAAAATAATACATTTGTATGGTCATGAAAAGAAGAGAAAAAATGGGTAAATGTAATTAAATGCCTCTTTCTGGTGTGTCCTTGGTGCCTGGCAAGCTCCAGCCAATTCAGTCCATGCCCATGCCCTCGAGTTATATAACCCTACTGGGGACCAGAGGCAACCTGGCCAATCTCTAAAGAGTTGCAGGGAATCATAGATGACCCTAAACAAGAAAAGACCACCAGGAAAGTGGACAAATCAAAACAGATGACAGTAAGGTAAGCAAAGCATAAAAAATAAGTTTGCCTACAGTGATATATTCTTGCGGGCATATCCGATTCCTTGCAATGAAGCGATGACCAGCTGTATCATTTGGGAAATGCGAATTATACTCACGTGAAGGTATCAACAGAGTGATCATTTAGACTCCTCCTTTTCTGTTTAGCCATCGAAGAGGTCACTGTCAGTCTGACTAATAAGCTAAACATATGTTTTCTGTATGATGATACTTTTTATGGTACCGAGATAACCTCCTGAAGGACGTTACCAAATCCAGGAGTAGAAAACAAGTCTAAATCTCATGCATGTAAAATATTTTCCTTCAGTTCACTCATTACTGTTCATGTACAAATTGTCCTAAGGTCATATATAACGTGCAATAATGATCAAAGAACAAGGGCATTTAAAAATAGGAAGATAATCATATACCAAAAAAAAGAGCACATACAAAAATTATGATAATAAAAGGTAGTGTATTAAGAAATAATACTTTAATATGAAATAATACTTCAGTGCTATAAGAAATTCAAGAATTAGGTATTTTCCTTACAATTCTGTAATATATAAAATTAAAATATACAGATAATGTATACACTCATAGTTTACCACTTGGGTTTTCTTACTGTGATATTTTATCAGCATATCTGACGTGTACCTATATCTTTAGAACAAAGATATAACTGAACACAATAAATATTTATCTCTGCATGTCCTTGATGCCCTGCTCCTTCTAGGGTCTCTCTTCAGCCTCCAGTGGCAGAACGATTACATCATCTCGGAGACGTATTATATGTATTCATGTGTTTAAAAAGTTGAAACATAATTTATACATTGTCTAGAATTTTGTATGTACTTTTAATACATTTTTTGTAAACAAATTTAAAATAATTTGCGGTATTTCAAATTACTGATAGTATTAACATGACTTGCCACAGTAGGTATTTAGCTGAATGAATTTTGTATTAATTCCTTGATAACTCAGTAAAAATGATTGGAAGCAGTTCACTTAACTGTTAATACACAAAATTTGTGTGAAGTTACCACGATGAGCACTGGATCCGTGCAGACTCCCACCCCCAATGATACCTGTGTATCAATATTGGACTAAATTTCTTATTTAACAGGCAAAGGTCAAAGGTTACTAAACCAGTAAAGGGCTTTTAACCCTTAGATGGCAGTATAGATTAAGTGAAATTAAATGTATCTATGAACTATATATATCTACAAGATTTAAACCAAGTGAACAACTTGCACACAAGTATCACAGTACCATCAATTTCCCCTTCTGGGGAGGTAAAGGGTAGGGCAGTGGGTAAGGTGAAAATGTTTCCCATAACTATTAATCATGTTTACAAATACAAGCAAATGGCACATTATTTTTCTTCCTATTCACAGCCTATGGTTGTAATGATTGTGCATACCATTACAAAAAGAGTAAATTATCTGGAAAAAAATAAATGCTGTATTACGGGACAGGATTTGAAGCAAAATTTTAATTTCTTGATATATATATAGCCCATGGAAAATTTTAGTTTTACAGTTCCACAACAACTTTGTGAGAATATTTTAGAAAACTAAACCTTACCCAACATAAAATACTCTTTATTGTATAGAAATGTAAAGGAAAAATAACAGCTTTAAACGCGTTCATAATACCATTTTACAAAGATATTTAACAATTAATAAAAATCAGCCAATCATATATGCAAAACAACTTATTTTTACATACAATACTAATCTGATGATTATATTCATCTCTTTTTTTTTTTCTGCATACTTAACACAGTATTTTGAAGAACATTAGTATTTAAGATTAGCCTTCATAAAATATAAATTTACTCATTCAATCTATAATAAACTAATGAAATGTTCTAATATTATTTGTACTTCTCAACTATACCTCCACTATGGCTGCTCAAATTTCTTATAGTCTTTTTATCATGCTGACATTATACTGCAGAGAGAACTCCATAAACATTTTGGAAGAGTGTTGAATGTCATTTTCCCCAACTAATATCCCCAAGATCTTGGCTTTAGTCCTTGTTAGCCGTTTCTGCATTATGCTTCTTTTTACCCTGAAATACAAATGCAATATTTTAGTGTCTAGTCCACAATTCAAGGGGAAAAAAAAAAAAGATTCAGTCCATCTGAATCATGTTTAAATTAGATGATGTTGTTCAGACTAACATACAAATTTCCACTGAAGCTTGCCAATGTTTACTACTGTAAATCTGTAAGAAAAATAGCAGGATAGGTAGGTGGTGTCGAGTGTGATGATGTAGCAGGAAATCAGAGGTCTCATCTTAAGTCGACAGTGAAGTTATGAGATCTATTTTGTTGTATGCTTTTGAGCCGTTTGTAATTTAGCAACATACTTTAGTAATATATATGAATATTAAAGGAGTTAGGGTGCATATGCACCTAAAATATGCAGCAGTGGTCCCCACTGCATATTTTAATTTCAATTATACACAAGTAATGCACAACTTTTTTGTATGTTTAAAGGTTGTTTAGCATTACACTAGTCTCCTTCATTTTGCCATCTATATGGTCTAGTGATTATATTATGTTGCCAATATTCATCTCAGTCCTCTTTTTTTTTTCTGCCTATCTTCATAATGCTCTTGTTGCAGAGATGGATGATAAACGAAAGAACCTCGTAATGATCCTCAGAGATATTACAGTAAGAGCAGATAAATATGCATCACAATTGTTGGTACTTGGTGACTCCAACTTGAAATCAATACACTGGGAGCTTATGAAGCAAGGACGGAGGATTTTTGGACTAGCAGATTCATAAATCTCAAACTTGAGACACTAATGTATCAATGCTTTAAGCAGGCTACAAGAATGAGTGAAGGGGATGTTCCTTCAATGCTGGATTTGCTATTCACCAGGAAAGAAGAAGAGATATTTGACATTCAGTACCTGCTTCCCTTGGGTTAGAGCAACTATGTCCTTTTTGAAAATAAATTATGTAATGCAATATAATCTTGAAAAGAATGAGGAAAATGAAGCAGTGGAAAAACTTTACTTCAGGAGAGAACACCATGGAGAACTTAAAAAAGGTTCTTCAAATTTGATTTGGAAAGACTTTGTTGTTAGGCAAGGACGTATACAGTATAAATGAGATGTATGCCAAGTTTTGTGAAATATATAATGAAGGTACAACAATTTTTATACTAAAACAGAGATGCAGAGTTCGAAAGCAGGATTTGTTCAACAGAAATTGCGAGAGGGTCAGATAAAAAATAAATGAAATCTGTATAGGAAGAGGCCAAACCCTCAAGCATACCAGCAGTACAAAGAAGAAAGAAACAACTACACAGCAGTGAGAAGAGGGGCAGAAAGAAATCTTGAGAAAGGGTTAGTGGACAAATGTAAAACAAAACCAACCCTAATCTCTAAATCCATTAAAAGCAAATTGCAGGTAAAGGATAAAATTCAGAGATAGAAAATGGGGGAACAGATTCACATAGAATAAACAGGAAATTTGTGAAACGCTAAACAAACAATTCCAAAGTGTGTTTGTGCATAATGAAATTTTCAAAGAACCAAACACAATACGAATTTTTGAGAATAACGGACTGCACAGATATGTCCTTCACTGTCTGGCCAAAGTAGAAAAATGTTTAAGGAGCTAAGCAATTGCCCCAGATGAAGTTTCACTTCGGGTTCTGAGAGACTGTGCACCTGAGCTCAGCATTCCACTTTAACTGATTTTTCAGGCATCTTTGTGAACAGAGTTCATGACAAATATACGGAAAAAAGTTAACATAGTTCCAGTCTACAAAAAACAGTAGCAGGGGGAAGACCCTTGTATCAATAACAAGCATAGTAATCAAAACATTAGAAAAAATAATTAAAACCAAATGGTGAAACACCTCGAGAGAAATGATATAATAACAGATAGTATGTTTTTCGATCAGGAAAATCCTGTGTAACAAATCTGTTTAGTTTCTATGATAGAGCCACAGAGATTTTACAGGAAAGAGATGGTTGGGTTGACTGTATTCGTTGACTTGAGCAGGAGTTCACTAAAGATATATTTTCAGTATCTATTGATATTCCTGAACTCTTTGGGTTCACATATACACAAAATAAAAGAACAGGTAACCTTTCAAAAAATAAATACAAATAAAACATAATGCAAACAAGTAACTTACATGTGACTTTTTTAGATCAAGCGTAAGTTGGTTGACTTTTGACCTTTCTTGTTCTACCTGGGCAGAAAGGTTCGACACTTCTTGCGTGAGTTCCTCCCGTACTTTGGTCATTTTGTCCAGTTCTACTACTAACTCTGCCTTGCTTTTCATTTCAGCAGAGCAAAATACCTGAAATATTACTCATTCTATAAATCACACATTGAAATTTGAATACATGAATGAATGAACTGAAGTAAAGAACCCCTTATTCTCTAGAAAGAACTTAACTGAACATCTTCATATATCTTTATACAAATGCATGCTATAATACAAACTAGATACCCTCTCTCACTGTGGTTGGTGGTACAGAAGAAATTTTACCAGCATTTCAGCCCTGGAGTGAAGCACATCAGGAAAAAACTTGACATGTTAATGTCGGGGCATAAATCGATGAATGGAAAAACAAACTTAAAACATTTTGTAATTCATGGTTTGAAATGAAGTTAAAAAAATCTAAGTGAAATTTATTTATAATAGAAAAAAATGAGGATTTTAGTGCAGATAAAACACAATGAAAGGAACACGCTTGGTTTCTCTCATAGCCAAAGTCCAGTTCTTCCCATGATTGGAAGAATCAGTCCTGATTGGCCTAAGCCAATCAGGACTGATCCCTGATCCCAATCAAATCCTCATCCCTGGCACAGTTGGGATGTTTTAAAATGTTCCATTGGGTTATACCGAGCCAAAGCAAGCACTAGAACAGTGCTACTCAAAGGTGGACTTCTTCAAGAAGGAATTAGAGAAGTTCCTGTAAGAAGTGCCAGACCAACTGAGTTATGGTGGATATGTGCAGCTGCAGGCTGCTCCAAGCAACAACCTATTGGACCAAGTTACTACAAGTCAAGCCCAGCACCAGGCTGGGGCTTGGATTGTGGAGTAGAAGAATGCCTGAAACCTACTCCACGTTTCTCACAGACAATAAGAGAGATTGTAAAAAGAACAATGTAAACAAAACTGATGGCAGAGCGGTGTTATTTAGATCCAGACTGATTTTGTTAATACTGTACTGTAGTCATGTCAGCCATCTGAATTACTTGTACGAATAAGACTATCCCTTCACACTCAGACAATGCCAGTAAGGGAAGCTTACATATAAACAGAGGTATATTTAACCAGGTACAAGCACTCTCATACTTCAACTCAAGCTAAATCTGCACTTTAAAGCAAAAACTCCACATTCGTCTTTGGAATCAGATATCACACAGTATGTCCTCACTTAAACGAACTACATAGGACGAGGCTGATTCATTCCATAAGGGATTTTGTTCGACCTGTCAGACCCCCAGGGAACCCCTCCCGCAGGAAAAAATTTGACGGCCTACAATCACTATAATATATTCAAATTTGTGACTTACCTTACCAAGAGAGTAGTGTAGTGAAATACGGTACAGGTATCTTTATAATAATCCTGACGCACATTTAGGCAAGTACAAATCCATCAAGACCCATCTTTCCGGCACATATTAAACAAATAAATCACAGAAAATCAATTTAATATCTACTGTATTTACCTTATCCCCCAGGTACTCCTTCCCAATGCTTCCCTCTCTCCCGACACCACCAACCCACCCACCCACCACCTACACCACGCACCTGGAGCCACAATCGTACAGGATTAATACAGTACGGCCCGATGCCTGACTTTCTGATCCGGAATAATCTCTGCTTGTCCAGCTTATTGGGTAACATCAGTAGACTTCTAGGAACATTTTGACTGGATAGGGATATAACTATCCGGCCACAATTTTTCCCAGATTAGGGCGTTTTCCGGATCGGCGGGCTCCAGATTATCGAGTTTCTACAGTACGCTATATATAATCATAATTGAAACTAAACACTTGAAAAGTTAGAATTCTGAGAATCCAGTAGATGAGCAACATGCAATATCCAGATCCAACGGGCAATGGACCAAAGGGAACATTCTGGGCGAAGCCGGAACACAGAGCCCAGAGGAATCCGAACCTCCCACAGCATGCCATATGATTGCAAACTCAAGAATCACACCATACATCTGATGGAACGGACCCAGTCAATATTCCTAGGCGGCCTGGGAAGTACTGGTCACAAGGGTTCCAGGCCCAGAACATGTGTGTCTATAAACATGTTGAGCAACAGGCTCCAAAGAACCAAAGCCTGAAAAGTACGAAGAGGAAGCCAACAATGCAGCGGTCAACGAAAGGTGATCAGGGCCTGATCACCTGAACCCAATGATCGTAGCAGTGGCAAAAGGGGTTAAAATTAGAGAATCCAGAACAGCCCCTTAATCTACTCCTTGCCTAGCAAGAAACCATACGGGCAATGTTCCGGTTCCCACACAACTGCTCAAGCAAACACTAAGTAACCCGGGGCCACCCCAACACCAGAAGGCAGTGGTACTGTAGCCAGAGCAAAGCTGCTGGAGGAAGGAAAAGCAACACAGACCAAGAATCCCACATGAGACCCAGACAAGTCTGAACCTGGGATAGAACTAACTGGGATTTTTGCCATTTCATTAGGAACCTGAACCTGGCAAGCTGGGAAAGAACCGCATTCCTACCTCAATCCTACTTGGTCAGGCCTGAAGGACCAAGTAGAAAACCCAGGCAATGGGGACTCACTGGGAATTACACAAGTAGACAAAGTCTAATTAATGTGGCTGTGACGGCCAGCAAGTTCCAATTTAACTGTCATGATTCTATACAAGAATGAAGAACCCCTGATGAAAATTAGCCTAATACATCACCCTACTTCAAAAAAATAACCTTAGCTTATAATCATATAGACAGAAACCTCGAGTTTCAAATACAGTAAATATATACAGACACTTAAGATATTGCCCAGGATGTAAACAAATAATGAAAATTGAAGAAAAGAAACTGACAAGGCTGATGCAGTCTCTCCAAACCTAAGAAACTGACAGGGCTGATGCAGTCTCTCCAAACCTAAGAAACTGACAGGGCTGATGCAGTCTCTTCAAACCTAAGAAACTGACAGGGCTGATGCAGTCTCTCCAAACCTAAGAAACTGACAGGGCTGATGCAGTCTCTCCAAACCTAAGAAACTGACAGGGCTGATGCAGTCTCTCCAAACCTAAGAAACTGACAGGGCTGATGCAGTCTCTCCAAACCTAAGAAACTGACAGGGCTGATGCAGTCTCTCCAAACCTAAGAAACTGACAGGGCTGATGCAGTCTCTCCAAACCTAAGAAACTGACAGGGCTGATGCAGTCTCTCCAAACCTAAGAAACTGACAGGGTTGATGCAGTCTCTCCAAACCTAAGAAACTGACAGGGCTGATGCAGTCTCTCCAAACCTAAGTATCGATATATAAACATAAATAAGACTGATAATGGAAGATGCATGAACATGTTTAATCAACTTAACATGAATAATTAATTTTAAAAGTAGTAACACATTCTATGAAGCCTTACCTCACATAGTTTCTTATTTCTGGTCTTGACCAACAAGAGTTCACTCTTCAGCGAATCTACTTCTAATCTTAACGCCTGAATTTCAAAGTCTCGTTTTTCTAGTTCGGCTTCATATTGAGATACACGAACTTCTTGATTATACTGCAAATATAACATAGGCTACAGTTAATTTAATGCCCTCCAATTCTGTGCATTTATACAGCCAGATTATATAAAATGAACAAAACCTTGAGTTTTGCTATTACTCTAACGATTACATTTTAATGTCCAGTGACAAACATAAATAAGAAAATAAACAATTAAAAATCACCTACAGTACTTATAACATCCCAATAAGAAGAATGATAGATACAAGGCTTACAGAGGATCATTGCTCTAAACTCTCCACACACATACTTGGCAAAATGCTTACTCAGAACATCAAATAAGTTTCTTTTTCATAGCAATGTTGTGATGGGGAGAAATAAGTGTGTGCTTAGTAGAGTCAGACAAGAGAATGTATAAGGCCCTAAGGTACAGCTATGATCAAAGGGGCTTCTGTCAGTGTGGAGTAAAAAGGGTTTTGATCACATCAGGAGATTGTCAGGTGACAGAGGGAATGGGCCAAGGAGTGCCGGATCAACCGGGCTGTGGTGGGTATGTGGGCCTGCGGGCCGCTCCAAGCAACAGCCTGGTGGACCAAACTCTCACAAGTCAAGCTTGGCCTCGGGCCGGGCTTGGGGAGTAGAAGAACTCCCAGAACCCCATCAACCAGGTATCAACCAGGTTTCCACTCAGTCCGTGGATTATGGCGATGTAATACTGCTGACAAGCTAAGTCAAGGAGAAATCTGTGATGATTGCCTTAAAGGGTTTATTTTTTTGCAGTTGCACTTCAGGTGATGCAATGTGTAGAAAAACTCTTTACACATAATTAACAAAACAGCGATGAGTAATGTACTGTATATAGGTCAACAATGTAGTACAAACTTGTATATTGCACACAAGTCTATTCCTGGCATAGCTCAAAGGAAGTGTCTTGTAACACATTCCTTTGCTAATATTCAGTCTGTCAGTGTCATCAGACACAGATCCAAACACCAGCAGGAATTACAAAATTGTGATTTGATGATAATAGCATTGCTTACAGCACACAATAACTTCATCAATAGTAGCATTTATAAATGATATCAGAATTTTGCTTGTGTAATTACACATTCTAGGTCTAACACATTATCTTTATAGTTAGTAATGTACTCAAATCCAGGTTTTTGTAAATAACATGTACAAATCTAGTTATTCAACACACAGTTGAATAGTTCATAGTGAATGAACTTAAAAAAAAAAGAGTAAAAATCGATTATAGAAACAAAGTCAATGTGGCACACCTCACATCTGGCATTGACAGATGCTGACCGAGCCCACCACCTGCCAACCTTCTACACCTCATGAATCCAGCAAAAAGTGTAAATATTTAGTTTATTTCTAATTTTCCCTAAAGCTTACATCCAAATTAATAATCATACAAGAAAAATATATATATACTTTATATTGTTAATTTTTCTACATCAGGGCAGACATGCACCTATTTCCACAGCCATACTTGAAAGGTTAAGTACTCTCAAAATTATTTTAAAATAAAACATTATAGTAAATGTGCCAATAAAATATATATATGACATTCATAAGATATGTAAAGTATGAGACTACATAATATAGATAATACATGTTGTTGTTGTTGTTAAAGATTCGCTACCTGGAACAAAGTTCCTAGTAGCACGGGCTATGGAGATAATACAGTGGCACACCACCAAACTACATTTTAAAAGTAACTGTGCAATAAAAAAAAAGAGTATAAAACAATAGCTTTGAAATAAAAAAAAAACAATGAATAACCACAATGATAATTACCTGTCCAGCTGTGGCTTTATAATTTTCATGTCTACTCTCTCTCTCGAGGGTTTTCTTAGTTGCCTCCTCAATGTCATCAAAGAATTTTCTCGTCTTGCATTACCTCCTGGCCAGGTGGAACAGGATCATCTGGTTCAGATTTTCCCGTCAGCTAAAAATAAAATTAGAATCAAGCACTGAATGTAATAAAATGCCTTTTGTGGTGAGCAAAACCAAACATACATCTTCAGAAGGAATGAGATGTATTAATATACGAAAGTACTTAAGGAAATCCTGTTTCAATCTTCAATTCTTCCTCCGAGTCTGACACTGTCATAGTATACTATATATTATATATATATATANGGGAAGGGAGGATCCAGACCTCACCCCCACCCCTTTTTTTGACACAGGGTGGGCAGTCCATAGCTCCCAGACCGCGACCCAGCAGTTGACGAATCATGTGAAGCAACTGACTCCCTGGAATGGGGAGGTAGGGTGACATGGAGCCACCAGGGCTCACCCAAGAATTGTAGTTTCATTACATTCAGCGCTGATTTTCTGGGGGTAGCCCCTTGTAGCTCCCCTGTAGCTATTTACCCATGGAGAAGAAAAGAGGGACATATCAGGGAGGAGGGAGCACCGCAGGTATCAAAACAAAGAAGAGACAGCTGGTGTGGAAAACCTACCAGAGCCACACAGGGCCACTCTGGTCCAGGAACAAGAACCAGAAAATCTGATTGCCAAGACCTACGGTTGACTGCCAGAAACCCTCGTACCCAAACACCAAACCAGGACATCAGCAACAAATGGCCAAAAGAGCAGCTGGTGTGCTGATGTCACATGCCTATGAGTCAAAATGGGACATGATAGGCTAGGAGCTAATCAGGAGGCTAGGTCAGGGGGGAACGGCCCACTGAGGTGACCCATCAATAAAAAAAAAAAAAAAAAAAGCATTTCATTGTATTCCGTGCTTGATTTTTTTTTTTAACCATCAATGTCCTGAGTCATCCAAAGATTGGCAACTTTATAATACAGTTCTAAGTTTCAAGGATTTAAATATGAAGTTTTTTGTTCCCTAGTGCCCATTTATAAAAGAATTTAATTTGGAATTTTATGATTCTAAGTACGGTACAGTGATGTAATTCTGATTAGGGTATCTTCTATTTCAGCACAAGGAGAAAGATATTGGCAGCTCCCTTCCAAGACCTCCTGTGGAATTTAGTGTGCTAATGATTCTTCTGTTGAAGAATACAACATCAAAATCACTAACAACAACTGAAGTCAAAGACATAATAACGTAAGAATTTAATTATAGTACCGTAATGTAGACAATATAGTCTACAGAGTAGGTATGGTACTGTCTGCTAGTGGTCAACGTCCTGGTGTTTCAGGCTCAAGGATCTGAGGGATTAGAGTATTGTTGAAAAACTAATGCTGGGGACCATTCAAATTAAACTTTTATTTCATTGATTTGGTCACTTGGAGCACCTCGAACTGCAGACCACATAGACAGTAGCCTGCTGCTCTACCTACTAAGCCACTAACACTACTTAAAAGTAAGGATTCCAGAAATGCCTATCTGTTGCCCAACTGGAACTTTAGGCCTTCCTGTGGATGCCACTTTGGCATGTAGGTGCTAAGTGATCCTCGTCCTAATCATATACTGTCTAAGCGAACAGTATATGACTAGGTGCATATTATGTGAATTATAGTACACGATACTGTATGCGCTAATATCATAAACGCATATAGTGGCATTAAGGGGCCCAGTGCTTGTGGGCCCTAAATTTCCTCAACATACAAATTTTTTGAGTAATATCTTCATATGAAGATAAAAGTTGGTAAATGCTCCAACTTTTCCTAATGGATCAACATCATACCATGAACAGAAAAAAAAATAAAAATAAAAATATATCTATATAATAAAATTCACAATTTCTCATTAGTCTCAAAAATACTTAAAATGTCACAAATTGTTATTGGTGTAATATCACCACAAGCACTTAGATATAGTTGTGCATTAATTGGCTGTTGATTGCTGGTGTTGACTTTTTGATATGTATTGCCTCGCAGATGTCGAGCCTCCTGCTATCACTGTATCTGTCGATGATTTCTGTGTTTGTTAAATTAAATTTGTTATTAACAAACAACACAGAAATCATCGATAGATACAGCAATAGTAGGAGGCTCGACATCTGCGAGGCACTACACATCAAAAAGTCAACACCAGCACTCAACAGGCAATTAATGCAGAACTATATTCTACCCACTTCAAGACTCTGTACCAATATAAAGCATGGGCCAATAGGCCCTTTGCAGTTACTTCCATTCTTATGCTCTCATATATCCAATTAATATCCATTGTTCCGTGTTCTGTCTTGTGTTTGTCACACGTTTGTTCACCTCATCCGAAACTGTTGTACCATATATATATATATATATATATATATATATATATATATATATATATATATATATATATATATATATATATATATATATATATATATACACATACACACACAGTATACAGTGCAGTAGAACCTTGAGTGATGACTGCCTCATTTGGCGACAATTTATCATTATTAGTATCATTTGATTTTATACCTTTATGTAACACCGTTTTTTGTAAAAATGGATAATAATATGTTTTTGTTTTTTCCAGTGCGCTGTTTCCCTACTACAGAATTTTTCATGAAAATCGTGGGATACCAGATTCAGTCAGAGTACATGTGGAAAATTTAAATCCTTCTTTATCAAGACAAGGGTTGTTATACCAGGTAAAATAAATTATGTGCACCTCAGTTTGATAACTGATTATATATTTTTATTCCTCCCCCCACACTCCCTTTTGTTGTATTACTGCTGGAGGCCATCTTCAGATATGCTTGTAATTTGAAACACCTATGTTCTTTGAAGTAGTTCGAAAGATTGATATCCCTACCGTCTGGTCTATAACCAGCCTCGTTGACACTCATCAATCTGGCTGTGACAATACCACCTCCCCCTTTCCCGCCACAGCCTAGTTGATCAGGTGTTCTTTGGAGGCATTTATCGAGTTCCTTCTTGGAGATTACGATAGGTGTCTTTTCTCCCTCTTAAGAAAAGACACAGT
>WNGS01033470.1:11300156-11317821 GCA_020271785.1 Procambarus virginalis
CCACCACCGTCACACTCTCCACCACCGTCACACTCCACACCACCGTCACACTCCACACCACCGTCACACTCCCCACCACCGTCACACTCTCCACCACCGTCACACTCTCCACCACCGTCACACTCTCCACCACCGTCACACTCTCCACCACCGTCACACTCTCCACCACCGTCACACTCTCCACCACCGTCACTCTCCACCACCGTCACACTCTCCACCACCGTCACACTCTCCACCACCGTCACACTCTCCACCACAGTCACACTCTCCACCACCGTCACACTCCACACCACCGTCACACTCCCCACCACCGTCACACTCTCCACCACCGTCACACTCTCCACCACCGTCACACTCTCCACCACCGTCACACTCTCCACCACCGTCACACTCTCCACCACCGTCACACTCTCCACCACCGTCACACTCCCCACCACCGTCACACTCCCCACCACCGTCACACTCTCCACCACAGTCACACTCTCCACCACCGTCACTCTCCACCACCGTCACACTCTCCACCACAGTCACACTCTCCACCACCGTCACACTCTCCACCACCGTCACACTCTCCACCACCGTCACACTCTCCACCACCGTCACACTCTCCACCACCGTCACACTCTCCACCACCGTCACACTCTCCACCACCGTCACACTCTCCACCACCGTCACACTCCCCACCACCGTCACGCTCTCCACCACCGTCACGCTCTCCACCACCGTCACACTCTCCACCACCGTCACGCTCTCCAGCACCGTCACTCTCCAGCACCGTCACACTCTCCACCACCGTCACACTCTCCACCACCGTCACACTCTCCACCACCGTCACACTCTCCACCACCGTCACACTCTCCACCACCGTCACACTCTCCACCACCGTCACACTCTCCACCACCGTCACACTCTCCACCACCGTCACACTCCACACTGCATAAAATGCCATCACTCACTGAATTAAAAACCTATATAGACATTAGAATGAATTTAGAATCTCAGTCGGTAAATTGCAATGTTATATAAAAAATAATGCACATTAACTTGTTTATATTACTTATTGTCTTGTGGAAGGAAACAATTGAACTGAGCTGTCGAAGCATTTAACATAGCCAACATAGCCAAGTCAAATGGAGTTCCATTTGACTTGAAAAGTTGGGTAGTGTTGATTCAGAGATTCCTGCTGTGAGTGACCAAGATGACAAAGATAAGGGATGCTAGATGGATTTTCCGACAGTCGTGAGGGAGGTGGCGAGGGACGTGATCATGACTCCTTGAGCCAATTGGTAGTCTAGATGTGAGGTAGCGTGGCACGGGTGTGATGGAAGACCCAACATTTTCCCCAATGAACTCGATGAAGCCAGAGTCCAGAAGCGTCCTGGCATTCTGCCAGGAAGCAGCTCTGTCGGAGAGATTTGTTTATAAACAGGGTTCACCAGACCACACACTAGAAAGTGAAGGGACAACGACGTTTCGGTCCGTCCCGGACTATTCTCAAGTCGATTGTGAGAATTACAATCGACTTAAGAATGGCCCATGACGAACCGAAACGTCGTCGTCCCTCCACTTTCTAGTGTGTGGTTTGGTCAACATATTTCAGCCACGTTATTGTGGCTCTTCGTCTGCATAAACAGGGTTCGTTCACGTGGGGATCAGTATTGTAGAGGGAGATGATGGCCATTGACAGGACTTGATGGTACTTGACAGGACTGGATGCCAGCATCAGTGGAGGACACGTCTGGCTCTGGAATTTATGGAGATGTGAAGGAAGTATTGATGATTGTCGGCGCTGAAGTGACAGGGAAGGAACTCGCCAAAGGCAAGTTGTGAGTCAGTAATGCTTGTCAGGAACATGGAGGATTAACTTATCATAGTCTGATGGCTCAAGAAAATTTTGTATCTGGAATTACTGTTTAGTTTGAGGGGCCAGATATTTCAGTAGTATTTATAAGCCTTTGTATATATTCTGCATATATATTTCTGAAGGAGGCAGTGAATATTGTTAGTGGTGTGGCTGTCATGAGGACGGTCCGAGAGCCTACACATTCTCGTCCCTTGTACAATTGTATTTCTTAATTATTATGTGAAAGTAAAACCCATTGTTTGGGTTCAGCCGACTGGCCTCTGTTCACTAGAAGCATTATTAAATATGCTTATTCATTTATTAGTATCTTTTATTTATCAATGATTTTGCCATATAGACCAGTTATTGTTATATTCATAACAATACACCCAAAGAAGATAAATCACATAAAACATTTAAAATATTGAGAAAATATGATGTGTTTGGGTAAGGTTTCTTAAAGGAGCAGCGGACAGCAAGATGGTATCAAACGTCCGTGTTGAGTATGTAAGATGGTCAGCAGGCAGGCCTGGAGGGTCTCCGGGCCTGCCTGCGGACCAGAGGGGAGGCAGACAGTAAGTTTAAACAAAGAGAAACACTAAAAACCTGATCGACTGAGTTGAGGGGAGACCTGTGAATACTTGTACCGGAGAGGTGCCCAGAGTGAGCGGTGGCTCAGATGTTATCAGACGAGGAGTCACCTTACCTTTCGTACCTTTTGCCTTGCTCTTCTTCCTCTAAGATTTTCTTCTCCTCGCCTCTCTCTTGACCTATTTATTGCCTTTAACTCCTTCCCTCATCACAATCGACTTGAGAATGGGCCAGGACGGACCGAAATGTCGTCGTCCCTTCACTTTCTAGTGTGTGGTTTGGTCATCAGATGTTATCACTACACGGCCGACCAGGTGACTGAGAAACAATGATCGAGGTGCGGTACCCCCGTCCTCTCAACTATTATATCATCAGACGTATAAGTATGGCTGCATTATCAGGGTTAAATATAATAGCGACCCATAAGTGTACCAAGTGATCACAGAGTGTACATGTGGACCAAGTAACAAGTCTATGTCACCCCTCACCAGGTGCACAGGCGTGACCCAGGTGACCAGGACGCTGCTAGTCAACATGCTCCTCCTCGTCTTCACTCTTCTCCAGGTACCTGAGTATGCTTGGGCAACAGGCGTTCCTTTAAGCATATTTGGTTAAATATGGCCGCATTGCTGGCGTTGTTGATCTTGTAGTATAAGCTTTCGGTTCTAACTATTTTCTTACTCTCGGGATTAAGAAGAGCAATCGAGTTACCGAAATTCATGATAAAGGAACTCTAATGATAAATGAAGGGTATATTTTCTACAATGTTTTGTGCCACTCTGGACCATCTTCAAGTAAGGGATGAATATACAAGTTGCATGTTGATCTTACATACACATGTGAGAGAGAAGTTGTGTGGGATATAAGGTGAAGTAATCACACATAGGTAAAGAAATAGAGGCAAAATGGGAATGAATGCCCATCACACACTGGGTAAGGCAGTGGGAGGTGAGAACTCGACAGAGATGTCGTTACCCGGTGCTGTTTAGCGAGGTCTGGGTCTGAGCGTAGGCAAGGTATCGAAGTCGTTACTCTGTATATTTAAGATGGGTCTTTTTTGTTCTCTGTTTTATGAGTATAGCTTCCAGTATTTGCAGTCTTCTCTGGTCAGTGGTGGAGGCCAGGATTGCTGTATTTTCTCCATAAACTAATTCACTATTCAGTTCCAGAGAGCATCCAGCATCGTGTGGGACGGCGCACTCAGACAGGCGCTAAGCAACACTACCACGTCCTCTGCGCTTACCAATAGCCAGGGGTCAGTACCCTTGGCTACCAAGCTGCCGAACAAGCAGGGTATGGTACCCTGGGGTACCACGCTACCCAACCAACACGGTTCAGTACCCTGGGGATCCAAGCTACCCATCAATCAGGGTATTGTACCCTGGAGTACCAAGCTACCCAACAACAACAAGGATATATTATCACCAAATACCAACCAAGGTAAGGTACCATATCCACTAAGTCATGCATTTCGTATGTACATATAGCATTGTGTATTGTTGACTATTTTAAACCTCCTTTACTCAGTATATTTCTAATTCACTAATTATTCATAATTTCACCCCTGATCATCTTTCTTATTTATTGTTCCATTATAATGACGTTGTACCGGTGTTTATTATAATGATTAATAGAACCTTAGGATATGTTATTAATTTTTCAGATTTATTTAAGTTATCTTACATCTCTTGGTGTTAAATGTGATTTCAAATGTTTCAACAAACCCATACATTAATCCCAAGGTCCTCAAATATTGCCTAGGTGTCATCACTTTCATATTTTTAATAAAAATTCATCAAAATAATATATTACTATTTATTTTATATTAATAAGCAAATTCTAGGTCCTACAGTACGTTATTATGAAAAGCACCTAGTAATAAATCTCATAATGGTAATACTCACATATTCATGAGTAAATATACTCACATATATTTATACTCACATGAATATGGGATCAGTTGAAATAAAATACCTGGTTGTTAAGCAATTTGACGGGTCGTATTCCGGGGAAAATTTTGGATTAAGGGTGTGCCCGAAATGCTATGCGTGCTAGTGGCTTTACAAGAATGTAACAATTCTTGTATATGCTTCTTTTCGGCCGTGGTAATTGAATCCGGAGCCTATGCGCTGTGAGCCAACTACACTGACCAATGCGCCAAATTAATTGTATTCCCCTTATCTACAATAATACTTTACCTCAGCCTTCCCCCACGTCTTCACTCCCACAACACCAGAACACGTCTTCGAAAGGTCAGCTGTAACCCAAACAAAGAGCAATGGTTTCAGGCTCAACCGGCCACAGCGTAGAACACAAAACAGGAGATGCTTTATCATCCATAGGGCCGGCTTCCTGTCGTTGTCGAGGCCACTAGAAGAGTGTTAGAGGCCCCTCGGGTAAATTCAGGTACATATAAGTAATGTGTTGTTGTGTTGTGTGTGTGGCAGAGTTGGCATGCGGATCGAGAGTGATGGTGAGGCCTGGGGTCACCTACACCTTCACCACTCCTGGCTACCCCGCTCCATACCCGCCCTTCACCTACTGCCGCTGGACCTTCAATGTAAGTCACCTTTCAGTTTTCAACCTGAAAAAATTAATCGATTTGATTGAAAATATTATTTGCATTTTCAATCAAAATGGATTAAATCCTCCTCTTAACATCTTGGATTAAATGATACAACACGGAAGCTTTCACTTGCTCCCAGCTGGGATGGATTAATATATTCAGTTATTCAGTGTGACGTGTACATTTGTCTGTGTAAACGAGTTGTGCCACAGGGCGGGAGCAGCAGCTGGCGTGTACACCTCACCTGCCCCAACTTTGACCTGGAGGCGTCCTCCACGTGCTCCGAGGCGGCCTTCCTCGCTCTCCAAGAACCCGCCAGGAACATTCAGTGGTAAGACACTGTTTACACTCCTTGTTTACTCAGCGTAACACCGTATTTGTTCTGGATACGGAGTGTTATTTTCTCACTGATATTAGACAGTAAACCTTTACATATCCATGGGGGTTGTGACGCTAAAACAACCAATTTTACAGGTTCTGTGGAAATACGGGCCCGCAGAACGTAGTCTCAGAAAGTAGTTTGATGAGCGTGCACTTCTGGAGTAGCTGGCGGAACACCAGTAGGAAAGGATTTCAGTGCACCGTCAGTCTCAGGCTCGCCTCACAGTCTGTCGGAACCTGCCGTGAGTACCACAATTACATTCACAATCCTAATGTCAAATTTTTTCGACCCCCCCCCCTCCAAACTATTACCTGTGACCTGTTACAGACATTAAATCTTGCATGCTAAGTTCCTTTATCTTTTTTATCTTTGTATTAATGAAGAGAATGTTGGATTAATACGAGGGTGAAGCAGTGACTTAGCCAGCTATACCCTTTAACAATACCAGGGTATACCAATGACTTAGCCAAATACACCTTCTAACAATACCAGGGTGTAACAATTGGTATATACCAATAACTTAGTCAGGTATACTTTGTAACAATCACCGGGGTATACTAATGACTTAGGTATACCTTGTAACAATACCAGGGTGTAGTAGTAGTGGTAATAGTAGTAGTAGTGACACAGTAGTATAAACTCCGACAAAGACTGGCCTTTATGGATTTCTAGGGTGTGAAATTAAAGTAGATATTCCCGTAGACTTTCCCATAGTCTAGACTTTTACTACACCCGCCTTAGCTACGTGTGCCTTTGTACATGCCTATGTGTGCCTTAAGGATCATTTCTTCCCCTGTTTATTTAGAATCATGTCCCCGGGGACTCAGAACTAGGTTAGGTTATGTTAAAGGTTCAACCCAACCTTCCCTGCCGCTGCACCCTGCAGGATGTGGGCGTGAAGGATACAACACCCGCGTGGTGGGAGGGGTGGAGGCGGGCCTACACCAGTTCCCCTGGGCGGTCCAGGTGCGCATCGCTACAGGCTTCTGCGGGGGAACCCTTATCAACGAGCGCTTTGTTCTCACTGCCGCCCATTGTGTCGACAGGTGAGTCCCCCATGCGCACTGTGTCAACAGGTGAGTCCCCCATGCGCACTGTGTCAACAGGTGAGTCCCCCATGCGCACTGTGTCAACAGGTGAGTCCCCACCCCCCCCCCCCCTCCCACCCACTGTATGTGCAGTAATTCATGACAGATATATTAGTAAAATATTGATTTATTAACCTAAACAAAATTGTCAATGTTTGTATTAGGGCTACTGTCACTGTATTTGTGGGCAGTCACCACCTTAGAAAGAAGTGTCAGGGCAGTGGGCTTATTACCATGATAGTAGTGCCAGTCACCACCTTAGAGAGAAGAGACATTAACCACTTCAGAGAGGAGAGTAACTGGAATACCAGCATGGCAGTAGGAAAAGTCACCACTTCAGGTATTAACATGACAGTAAGAAAATATTAGTTTTGTAAAATATATACAAAAAGGCAAGTGGAGTATTACAAGAAGTCTTATGTTCTCAGTTCTCAGACTTACCGCTATAGAGGTACGCGCTCTTTGTTGGCTCACTCTGGTTATATCATGGAGTGACGGTAAGAGGTTATGAATGAACACAAATTTGGACACATGTTAAACCAATGTATATCTTACTGTAGCCTTTCAATAATGTCATCAGATCTTGGGGAGAAGTTTTTCCGCCACACTTCAGATGATCAGCCCCTATGAGAGGGGTAATTATGTCACTTGTCATCACACCCGTATAGCGGGCATTACATTGCTGTGTTTCTCCATTTGTATTCACTTTTTTTTGTTTTTTGCCTCTGAGGATGTTCAGTTGTAGTCAACAAGACACGTCAAGCTCATTCAAAATATAAAATGAACTTTGAAAATTTGATTTTAAAACTTTCTTCCCATGTGAAGAACATAAGAAATATAAGAAAAGCTTTCTAGAATCATTGATCTAACCAATTCGGTCATATTCAGTAGCGTGTGCCTGTAAGATTAGGTTATTAGAACGGCAGCCTCGTGTTTACGTGGTGATGACCACAATGATTTTCATAAGTCACGATTGTTACTTACCCTTTATAAAATTATTAAAAGAGTTATGAAAAGTCTTGAGGTGTGCGCAGACTGGCCCTGGCAAGCGGAGCTCTGCCGGAGGTGGTGTTGGGGGAACACGACCGGAGTCGCCCGACGAGACGCCTTACACCCTGGTGGTGGCAGCCAAACGGGTCATACCCCACGAGAACTACCGCCGCTCCAAGAGCCCAAAGGATAACGACATTGGTCTGATAGAGCTGGCCACCGATGTTGACCTGGGGGCTAGTCGCAACATCGGGCCGGCCTGTCCCCCAGACCCCAGCCTCCAGTATGACGACCTCCGCGTCACTGTCATCGGGTGAGTATTGTTCACTCATGTTCTCCTTGGGTGAGTACCTTACTCACCTCTTGTTTCCGACTGAGTACCGTTAAGTAACTCGTTATTTTACCCACCAGTAACAACATTTGGCATAGTAGGATACTGGGTACTGACCTCTAGTTAGAGTAAGTGGGATCGAAAACAAATGTTTTCCTAGGTATTAAACCTAAGTATTGCACTCAGTGTATTCCGTGACAATTTTGGATGTAACCTAAGCATACTGTGTTTACCTGAAGATGGGGGTATACGAACTTCCCGGGACACCACGCTACGGTGCTGCAGAAGGTGGAGCTGGCGACGGTGCCTCTAGCACAGTGTATGAAACAGTACCAGGCTGGAATCATCACAGACAACATGATCTGTGCCGCCGCCCGCGACAAGGACGCCTGCTTTGTGAGTCCATCACCTGCTTTGCGAGTCCATCAGCTTCTTTTTGAGTCCTTCACCAGCACTAACTTTTACAAACTTCCCCAGCTTTATGAATAGTGAGTCGTGTTTCTCAAATTCACTCTCGTTTTGACTGTAGGAAGGTTTGTGACATTTATATATCTTGACTCTTACAAACTTGTTCCAACCCCTTCCATCTAATAGCACGTGGCATTTTGACGTATACTCGACCTAGGGCCAAAAACTGTCTTACCAATCCGAATCCGAGTGGGAAACTATTATAAGTGGTGCCCCAGGGCTCTGTCTCAGAACCTCTGTTATAAGAACATAGGAAGATCAAACTGCTCGAAGCCTATTGGCTCATACGAGGCAGGTCCCAATTATATCGCCCCAAACTTATTGATATTTGTCTAACTATGCTTTAAACAATCAAGCGATCCCACGTCCATTAACACACAGTTAGGAAGTTTTCTTTTAGTGTGAGAGTAGTGGAAAAATAAAATGTACTTAAGGAGTAGGTTGTGGAAGCAAACTCTATTCATAATTTTAAAACTAGATATGATAGGGAAATGGGACAGGAGTCATTGCTGTAAACAACCGATGGCTCGAAAGACGGGATCCAAAAACCAATGCTTGATTCTGCAGGCACAAATAGGCGAGTACAAATAGTTGAGTACACACCCCAGGAAGCAGCCCATAACAGCTGTCTAGCTCCCCGGTACCTATTTACTGCTAGGTAACAGGGGGCATCGGAGTGAAAGAAACTCTGCTCATTTGTTTTCCGCCATCACTGGGAATCGAACCCCAGTCCCCAGGATTAATAGTCCTGAGTGCTGTCCACTCAGCCACCAGGCGCCCCTAAGTGAAGGCGTTGCCTTGGTTTGTTATATTTGTCTCCTGTTATTTTTGTCACTTGCCGTTGGCTTGTAGGTATGTAAATAAACAGTTGAGGGCCCTTCCGGCCTTCGTTCTGTTTCTTTACTGTTTATGTACCTGTGGTCATGTGTGTGTTTTGCTTATTGTAGTGTGTACTTGCTTGTTATCTTTGTCCTTATGTTTGTACTTCCTGTTTATGTCTGATAGGCCGGATGTCCTTCTTTTGTGATTTGACTGGTGGTTTGTCTTTTGTTATGGATTTTTTGTATTTATGTGGCATGCTTTGGCACATCAACTTAACAAAAAAATGCAGACATATTGTTAAGGACCAGAATTCATCAAGCATTTATGCAAGCACTTAAGAAACATGTATATCTTGTACACTAAGATGCACAAGATGTACAGTAGATCTACATGTTAAGGAGACAACGACTAACAGAAAGTTATTGTTGAACAAATCCCCAAGAGCCACAACGAGAGTTCGAACCTACGTCCGAGAGGATCCCAGACGCTTCCTTAATCGACTGAGCTAAAGAATTACAACCGGGAAATCATCCTGACCTACCACGTCAGATCATCCTGATCCTCTCGGACGTAGGTTCGAACTCTCGTCATGGCCCTTGTGGATTTTATTCATTTGATGCATCACGCTATTGTGATTTCTGTATGTAAGAAAGTGTTTGTTGTTCAGGATGACAGCGGCGGAGCCCTGATGACCAAGGTGGGGGAGCATTGGCAGGTGGTGGGCGTCGTCTCCTTCGGCCCCACCAGCTGCGCCAACCCCAACGTCTCCGGCGTCTATACCAGAGTGGCCAGTAAGTGTCTACACCAAGGGGGCAAGTGTTGATTCGGGAACAGATAGTAGGTAGCGAAATAGACGTGGTGGGGGATCCCTTGATTGTCACAAGCGTAGGTTAGACTTATATAAATGAAGGAGTTTAGGTGGAAATAAATATGAGCTGCCACATACGGGCCAAGTTTCCTTTATTATTATGTGTCTTATGTTACATATATATATAAGCACAGACTGACAGACACCATCTCTGTCCACAGATACGAACCCAAAAATATATGCTGGTTAGCATTGTAAATATATAGCCACGTCTGTGGTAAAAAATAATAATAAAGAGTACTGCGGTGGCCATACAAGTACTAAGTGGCCATACAAGTAATAACTAAGGTGGCCACGCAAACAACTACTGAACTGGCCATCCAACTAATTTCTATGCCGGTTGAGATAGTGTAGGTCCAAACACTTCAAGCATTAAGCTAGTCAGGGTTATTTCATTTGCCAACAAATTATTAAACAAACAGTATAATTGCGTCCTTATTACCGGCAGATTACGTCCCCTGGATCCTCTCCAAGATTGGCGATGCAAGGACCTGTCCACCACCATGACTCTTGTCCATCACCCCGGCCAATGTCCACCACCCTGGCCAATGTCCACCACCCTGGCCAATGTCCACCACCTTGGCCAATCCTTCGTATAAGACTTTGTGTTCCAATGTGTGACTTCTCTGACTTGATTATAATATTAGATACAATATAATTTTGTACGTTAATGTATAATTGTTTTCCTGATCCTTTCATAGTGGTTATTTTATTCTCCGGCTGATCTAATCTTTATACAAACATAAAGCTGTCTTCCTTGTTGTACAGGGTGTTTTAGATGTTTTAGGCCATTTAATGTTTAATCTTTTAGGGAATTTATGTTCATTACTTTACTGGTATAATAATTATCAATTTATGTAAATTATAATTAGGGTAATTATTGTAATTATTAATTATATACTTTGCTTTGAATCTCTCTGAATAGTTAACTGAATAGTTAAACACAAGTCAAAGTTAGAAAAGATTCAGAGGTATATGTCTCCTGACTAGTCCCAGAACTGAGAGGTATGAGCTACAAGGAAAGGCTATACGGGAGCTAAACCTCCCGTCCCTGGAAGACAGAAGAGTAAGGGGAGACATGATAAACTCCTACAAAATTCTTAGGGGAATTGACAGGGTGGACAAACAAACTATTTGCTACGGGTGGAACACGGACAAGGAGACACAGGTGGAAACTTAATTCCCCAAATTCCCAAATAATTTGTTCAGTGTCAGAGTAGTTAACAGGTGGAATGCATTAGGCAGTGATGTGGTGGAGGCAGACACCATACACAGTTTCAAATGTAGATATGATAGAGCCCAGTAGGCTCAGGAACCTGTACACCAGTTGATTGACAGTTCAGAGGCGGGACCAAAGAGCCAAAGCTGAACCATCGCAAGCATAACTAGGTGAGTAAACACACTCGCGGGGTTTGTGCAGCCATAGAGAATAAGGGAGGGCGGTGTTGTTGTTGTTTAAGATTCAGCTACCTGGAACAAAAAGTTCCAAGTAGCACGGGCTATGGTGAGCCCGTAGTGGACTTACCTGGCACAGATTGATTGATTGATAAAGATTAAGCCACCCAAGAGGTGGCACGGGCATGAATAGCCCGTAAGTGGTGGCCCTTATGAGCCATTAACAGTATCGAGAGATGATACTGGAGATCTGTGGAGGTGCGACTGCACCCTGCGTGACGGGAGATGTCTCCCGGACCAAATGGTGACCAAATGGCGCCTGGCACAGGAGCGGGGCTGTAACTTGAGAGAGCGGTGCTCCCCCCCCCCCCCCCCCCACCTCCTCTCATTCCCCCACCCAGAGTGTCAAGGGGAGGGGGGAGGGGGAGCGTGTTTACAGCGGGACATCCGAGCCACCTTACGATAAGGACGGCAGTTAACAGCTCCCTGCGACACTAACCCACACTAACCCACCCTCAGGAGACCTCTCCTCTTTCCCACCACCTCTCACTCTTTCTCTATACGCCTCACCCATACACATATCCACCCACCCCACCCCACACTGGTGGGATGGGTGGGATATGGTGGACAGCGCACCGGACTCGTAAATCAAGTTCAAGTATGTTTATTGACACAAGAAAGAAATACATCTCAAAAGAATAGAGTAGCTTAGGCTATTTCTATCCCCCCCCCCTCTACTTCAGAGACATTGCAGTAGCCATACACAGACTCAGGCTTGGTTACAAGTGCTGCTGGGAGGTAATGAACCCAATAGTTAAAGGGTGTCACATATGTGAAACTGAAGCAGAGGCGCCACTGTTGCACTACTTACTGGAATGTGAAGCTACTGAACCCCTGCGCATCAAACTCAACATTAATCCAACGACAGCAGCTGCATTAGATGCACATTCCACCGCGACTACAATGATTAGAAAAGCCGTTGAGGAATGGGACTCATTAGTGAGCATTCTGCATCTACATCCACCACGAAGATAAAGTTAATAAAACAAGATTAAAACCAGTACACTAAAACAGAAGCTATAAATAAACAGGAAAAAAGAGAAATCCCCTCCTCCATTTTAAACTTAGACCCAAATATCACAGGAAAAGGTTATCATGTATAACCAAACTCAATTACGGGCTCACCACAGCTCGTGCTACATGGACACTTCGTCCTGAGTAGCTAAATCTTTAACAACAACAACATTCAAGTCCCTCAAGGGGCGCACAAATTCAGTGAGTACAAATAGACAAATAACAGTTCAAGAATCCCAATTAACATTGCAGATTAATATAGATTGATGATTGATGAAGATTAAGCCATCCAAAAGGTGGCACGGGCATGAATAGCCCGTAAGTGGTGGCCCTTTTGAGCCATTACCAGTATCAATAGATGATACTGGAGATCTGTGGAGGCGCAACTGCACCCTGCGTGACGGGAGATGACTCCCGGACCAAATGGTGGTGGATTAATATAGTAAGCACCGCATATAAATACTCACCTAGTTGTGCTTGCAGGGTTCACGGGAGACATCTCCCGTCACACAGGGTGCAGTCGCACCTACACAGATCTCCAGTATCAGCTATTGATACTGGTAATGGCTCAAAAGGGCCACCACTTACGGGCTATTCATGCCCGTGCCACCTTTTGGTGGCTTAATCTTTATCAATCAATCATCTGCTTGCGGGGGTTGAGCTTTAGCTTTAAGTGTTACACTCAGCGCCGCTGGCCCTCGCGGGACTGGCGGTCGGATGCTCCGCCAACACACCCAAAGTGATAAGCCTGCAGATAGCTGAGAAATATTACCATGAATTGTAATTAGTGTAAATTCAAATAATGCAACTTTCAATTACTAACTATAGATGTAACTATTAATTGTAATTGATTTAATACCTTATCATTATAATGATTATTCATTATAATTATTCTTTAATACTTTATTGTTATGCATTACAGTCACTAATTATTTATCATTCATCCTAATTAGCTATTTGATTCATTAAAATTATTGCTTATCATTATACTATTTATTATTATATTTTATTTTTATTATATAATAATAATAATTTATTATTAATTTATTATTTATTATTATTAATTTATTATTTATTATTATTAATTTATTATTTATTATTATTAATTTATTATTTATTATTATTAATTTATTATTTATTATTATTAATTTATTATTTATTATTATTAATTTATTATTTATTATTATAAAATAAACAAGTCCCCATTCTGAGCGCGTTTTCTTCCAATCGCAGAAAATAAGTGTTACACTCTTAGGGCAAAATTCTTGTAGCTCCTAAGTATCCTGTCGTCCAATAACAGTATCTACAGTGCCGATCTCAGTGCGGCGCACAACATCCCTGCTGTCCCTGAAGACTCCACATATCCTGCCTTCCCATCCCTAGCTGCTGACCCCATCACAATATATATATAGAGTATTTTCTGTAGGTAATTTTCTAATTATACAATCATATGTTGCCCTCAGCTCTCCTATTTCATACATACTTTTTTCTTTTGCAAGGGAGTAATTACTACATCTACATTACAATCCTCCCATGGTGGTGTGAATTGTCTCTTGGGCACAGCAATACGCTCTGTAATAACATCATACTTTATAACATTAGAACATAAGGTACTCGTATATGCTCTCTTCTTTATCATACATTGTTCATTACTTCCCACTTTTTGAACCGAGAAGATTAATTCATTAGCTCCCCCACCTCTCATTAATCTAATGGCAGAGACTACATTTATCTCTGAAATTCTATCCCCAATACTCTTCAGATTCAACTCCATCCTCATTATCTCAATCATAGCATTTTTGGGGCATCCTAAGATAATTCTCACAGATTCATTTTGTACCTTCTTCAACTTACTCATCCTACCTTTACCAAAACAAGAAACGGCAGGTGCAGCATAATCAATAAGAGATCTTACAGTACTCAAGTATATCATTCGTCCCAGTGTACTCCCCACCCGCCCCAACTACATGGGCTCGTGTAGAGTTATTAGACATTAGCCATAGGCACAGGAATTGGGGAGCTGTGCATTCCCAACCCCAGGCCAAGATCCATGCTTCCACTAGTCATGTAGTTATGTCTTTCAACCTCATGCTTAAGTGTATCCAGCCTCCTTGTCTCACAGAGCCAGCCACACGTGAATAACTGAGGCCAGTGGAACAGTATTTATGCCGTTCCTTCTGGCAGGGGTGCCAGATGGTCTGGACCCCGAAGAGATTTTGAGGATATGCTACAGCCTCCCGCCCCCTCCCACTCAGAGGTGTTGTCAAAAGTCACCTGGCTGATGCCTCACCCATATGAGATTGTTTGCAGCATGCTATGACAACGAGAGCTGGTGCTAGACGTCAATGAGTAATTATGATGGGCAGTCGCCTTGCTAAAGTCATCGGAGCACACACCCAACCCAGGTGTATCATCCTTTTTGTTACACACATCCCCAGGAAGCAGTCCATAGCAGCTGTCTAACTCCCGGGTACCTATTTACTGCTAGGTAACAGGTGTATTAGGGTGAAAGAAACATTTTGCTCATTTGCCTCCACCTCTTCTTGAGGTTATCTTGAGATGTTGTTGTTGTTATAGATTCAGCTACTCGGAACAAGTTCCAAGTAGCACAGGCTATGGTGAGCCCGTAACTTACCTGGCACAGGAGCGGGGCAAGTAGCACGAGCTATGGTGAGCCCGTGGTGGACTTACCTGGCACGTATCTTGAGATGATTTCGGGGCTTTTTAGTGTCTCCGCAGCCCGGTCCTCGACCAGGCCTCCACCCCCAGGAAGCAGCCCGTGACAGCTGACTAACACCCAGGTACCTATTTTACTGCCAGGTAACAGGGGCATATGGTGAAAGAAACTCTGCCCAATGTTTCTCGCCGGCGCCTGGGATCGAACCCAGGACCACAGGATCACAAGTCCAGCGTGCTGTCCGCTCGGCCGACCGCCTCCACCGGGGATCGAACCCAGAATCTCAGGACTAAGAATCCGAAGCGCTATCCACCCATCTGTCAGGCGCCCTGACAGCTGGGAATAAGACAAAATCATTCTTATCCGTCAATCCAGGACGGATCGAAACGTCGTCGTCCCTTCACCTTCTAGTGTGTGGTCTGGTCAACAAAATCATTCTTAACTAACGTACACATGGTTTTGTCTTAACTCCGGGGAAATAGGGATGTAACAGTTGTTGAGGTGACTTGAGTAGAGACTTGAGATGTTTCGAGACATTCACAGAGAGGTGAGGTCAAACAAACCTCTCCTCGAGTAGTTTCAAAGGTTAGAATGCTATCCCTTGTTACCAGATTCAACTCCATCCATTCAACGGAAAATTGGGGATAGACGGGCATAAAAGCTCGTTACGAGAAAGGGAGGGGGGGGGATTATGGGTTATTCATGCCCGTGCCACCTCTTGGGCGGCTTAATCTTTATCAATTAATCGAGGGAGACCAGACACGACACAGCACCGCTCCTGTGCCAGGTAAGTCCACTACGGGTTCACCATAGCCCGTGCTACTTGCCCCGCTCCTGTGCCAGGTAAGTTACGGGCTCACCATAGCCCGTGCTACTTGGAACTTGTCCCGAGTAGCTGAATCTATAACAACAATGGAGACCAGAATTGTGTTCTGTGCGTCGATGTCTGGCGTCCGGTGCGTCGAGACAGGAGTCTGCAACCAGTTCTCGCACTTGCTTGTAGTCAATATCTTGCTTATGAATAAGTGCATATGACATATACTAATTTATTGTGAATAATTGAGTTTACCTTGAAAAGCTGAATGGAAAACCACAACCTAACCTAACCTTCTTAGTATGTTAAGATATTACAATTAGTACTGAACCTATACCTATATTGATATTACAGTTTTATAAAAACAATAAAACAAAAGTAAAATATTTAAATAAATTGTAAAGTAACTCAGGATATTGTCAAATTTTGTATAAACTCTCTATTGTTTAATAAAACTGAGAGAAAAAGTTAGTGCCTTGAAAAAATATATCTTAGGAATATGTCATATATATATTTATTTATAAGCAAAATAGTGACTATAGGCAATAAGTCATATATGTGCTGTCTTCAACCTGGGGTGTAGTATTGGGCATCACAGGGAAAGGGAGACTGACGATCTGGTGTCTACACGGAAGCTTCATCATTACTGTACCTTGAGTGAGTACTAGTCCCTTATGTTCTAACATCACAAGTGTTGATAATGTAACAAACTAGGTTTGTTGCAGGGAATTATTCAGTATAGTTTCTCATAGACATGGGGGTTTTGAAAGTTTGGAGTCAGACGGTACTCGACCTGACTCAAGTAATTAATTATTTTACAGAATTCAGTAATTTAGAGAAATTCAAGTCTTCATTCAAATTGTATTCAATAATATACCTGTTCAAGGATCAAGAGTATTCTCAATTGTCAGAATAATGAGTGTTAAACCTGGGTCAAGGGTCATCAAAGTCTTCCATATTTAGTAATTCTCAAAGTTCAAATAGTCATATGTAATCGGAAATAGCCTTTCCCTAAGATGCCTGTACGATTACCATCAGTTTATACGAGTTCAACCATCTGGGTTGTTCAGTGCAACAGAGATTAGTTGTTCATTTTGAACCCGCTTAGTAAACCTGGCATAGGAATACCCTCTAGCTCTGACTAGCTGTGAGGAAGGTTAGGGGTAGGATCAGTGTGGTCCCGGTCAACAATTGGAGAGGTCATCCAACCTCGCCTCTTCCAAATAGATCAGTATAACATCAGCTGGTCGTATTGGCAAGGTAACAGGAGACATCTCCGTCACGCATGGTGCAGTCGCACCTCCACAGATCTCCAGTATCATCTATTGATACTGGTAATGGCTCAAAAGGGCCACCACTTACGGGCTTTATTAATCGCGGCTATTCATTCCGTACCACCTTTTGGGTGGCTAATCTTCATCAATCAATCGTGGCAAGGTATAGTTGCTACGTTTTTTTGTATAGGAAATAGTTCATTTCATGCCTCGATAGGGAGTGATATTTCATTTAGCTGTTGTTTAGACTTTGCATTAATAAATAATTAGCTTGTTTCTGTATTTTATTATTTCCAGTTGAATGTGTCCATGTCCTTGTCACGTGGTCTCCACGATTCTGAGATTTAGTTGGGGCCGCAAGCCTAACAAAGTTCAAGAGTTCATTTATCCCTTTGTTTGCTATAATTCCCACACTTGATACTTCCCCCCTTTTCCATGTAATTTGGGGATCAAGCCCTAAGGTTTTAAGGATCGATTAATTG
>WNGS01033470.1:11318821-11336194 GCA_020271785.1 Procambarus virginalis
TATATATATATATATATATATATATATATATATATATATAAGTATATATATATAAATATATATATTATATATATCTATATAATATACATATATATATATATATATATATATATGTATATATATATATATATATATATATATATTATACATATATATATATATATATATATATATATATGTATATATATATATATATATATATATATATATATATATATATATACTTATACTTTTTTCTTTTGTTTCATAGAAAACACAGTATGACGAGTTGAACCGAAAAGTACATTACACTTTCGACTTGAATTTAGAATATATTTAGAATATACAAACTGAGCAGGTGTACAGGTGCACCAGTGTACTGGCAACAGGTGTCTTCGTGACGAGGCACCTGTTGTTGAGGTCACTGACACTACCACACCTCTGTTCTTCCATCTACCCATATCTCTATCCATCCATCTATCCCTCTATTTTCTATTTAACACACAGACACTCTCTCTTATAGATATAGATAAGATTTAACTATTGTGGTTAGAGCAATACTATAAATGAGAACTAGTATGGGTCCCAGCATCGCTCCTCGAGGTACTTCGCCTGTTGCTCTATCCCAGTCCGCCTTCTCGTCTCTTACTGTCACTCTCTGTCTCCTGTCTCTTAGGTTTTCCCTTACCCATATGTCAAGGCTATTCCACTTTCCTGCCTGCCTCTCAAGTTCGTGTAGAAGCCTATAGTTTGTAACTGTGTCAAAGGCTTCTTGGCAGTCAGAAATACGCAGTCTGTCTAACCTTCTCTGTCTTGTATTGTTTTTGTTACTTCATCATAGAACTCCAGTAGGCTCATTAGGCATGATTTCCTTTCCCCTAAGGCAATGCTGGTACTTGTTTGAATTCTTAATTCAAAGTTTTAACCAGTCCTATTCTTTTTATTTTGTGTACCTTGCAGGGGGATGCCCATTAGTAACTTCTGCTCTGTAGTTAAGTGCCTTCTCTATATCACCTTTCTTGTATATTAGTTCAACTGCCAGAAGACCTGCCCATGCAAATGAATCATTAAAGAACAGAGTTAGAGGTATGTAGAGGGTCTGTGCAGCCTCTTCCGACATCCATGGTGATTGCCTGGTCCAATAGCTTTAGTTTCATCTAGTGGTGATAGTTATCTCATGACTTCCACCGGTGGGTGACAATGTTGGTGGGTCGGTCAGCTGCACCCAGAGGATGGTGGGTGGCAGTGTGGGTGTGTGTGAGTGGGCTCGACCCAGAGGATGGTGGGTGTTAGTGTGGGTGTGTGTGAGTGGGCTCGACCCAGAGGGTGGTGGGTGTCAGTGTGGGTGTGTGTGAGTGGGCTCGACCCAGAGGATGGTGGGTGTCAGTGTGGGTGTGTGTGAGTGGGCTCGCCCCAGAGGATGGTGGGTGTTAGTGTGGGTGTGTGTGAGTGGGCTCGACCCAGAGGGTGGTGGGTGTCAGTGTGGGTGTGGGTGAGTGGGCTCGCCCCAAGGGTGGTGGGTGGGTCAGGTCGGGAAGGTGCCGAGGTGCTGGAAGTGGAGAGACGAGTGTGGGTGAACGACCTGTTGAAACACTGAACATTGTCAGTGTGTTATGGCCAGCAGACTCTGCTAACAGCGGACCGGCCGTCAGTGGGGCTTATTCTTTTGACGGCATTGTTTGTTATCCTCATACTAGATACACCAATACTATAATGAGAGAGTTATGGGTTGATGATCGAGTTTGTATTGGAGGGTAAGTTTTCAAGATCATTAAGGTCAAATTAGTTCATACTGTGTTTCTTTATGATTTTAGACCTTATTAACATGCAAGTGTTCCCAGCCTCTATATTTAACTGGTAAAATTTTATATTTCACATATATATATTTCGTAATACAACACATAATTTGTAATTCCATAAAACATATTTGTCCATTTCCTTGAGGCTAGATTTATTATACATCCCTGTGATGAGTCTAGCCAGCGAGGATGCAGAAGATAGAATGTCTAACTCATCTGTATATGAGTTGATATGCCAGCTGGGTTATGGGAGTCAATGGCATCAACCCTCTCGGGCTAAATGTTTATTTGTGTTTTCTTCTCCTTTTTGAAGTCAATGCGTCAAGCGTCCTCAGTTTCTCACAAGCTTGAAAGAAGCTGCTGGAACTGTAGGTAGCCTTGTTCAGAACTGGAATCTTTATGTTCTTGCTCTACCTGTGGCCTCATTTTACGCTGCTGGTACAGCGGGAGGGCTTGTCTCTGGTTGGCGGCAACATCTTCCCACTCTTGACAGCCTTACTTGTCAACGATAGGCTGCTCAGATCTACCATTCAGGTCACACAACACTTACAGAATCTGTTCAGGTTCTGTTTCATAACAATTGCCATCGACAAGGAGTGGTTGGCACTGTAAAAGTTTCTCAACACGACTTTATATTTGGCGGAAGCTGGGCTGGATATCTCTGAGAGGATGACTCTCTGCCACTGTTTGTTTCCATTTGAGGGACCATTCACCCTTATGGGCTGGAGAACCGGCCTGGCATGTGCCTCTTCTTGGTTGCCTCGAAGCACTAATACCTCGAAGCACCCTCGGTGTTGACTTCGCATTTGTAATATCGGAGAATCGACCTTATCTTATCAAGTTGGTCATATCTTCATCAATGACAAACGAACTGCCATTGATGAAGATATATCTGGGATTCGTCTTTCTCAGGCTCCCACCCATGCCATCTTGTTTAATTGGTATTCATTGTGAACATTTCCTCTTTTTCCCTCACTCCGTTCATCACCCTGAGTATTTTATATGTCTATATCATGTCTCCACTCTCTCTCTCTCTCTTTCTCCTGTTTTCAAGGTTCGTCAGCTCTAGTTCTTTTAGTCTTCCTTCATTCCCCATCCCTTGCATTACTGGAACGAGCCTCATTACAAACTTCTCACAATTATGGAATCTGACATTTTCGCTGGACAGAGCTTTACATGCTTTCTTATTTAGCTTCCTGAATGATATTTTGACTTTTGCAAGTGTAGAGCATGCTGCTGTTGCTGTCATATTTATATGAGACTCCAGAGTTTCTTTTGGTGCTATGTCCACTCCCAGGTCGTTTTCTCTAGTCGTTATAGGGAGATAGTTTCCCTTCATTGTGTACTTTCCTTTTGGGCTCCCGTCACTTGTTCCCATTTCCATCACCTTACACCTGTTGAAATCTAGTAGCCATTTCTCGGACCAAATCTGCAGCTTGTCTGAGTCATCATGGAGTATCTTACACTCATCAACTGTCTGAACTCTTCTCGTTAATTTTGCATAGTCTGCAAACATCAACTAATAAATCTCAATTCTTGTAGCTATTACATTAAAGTCAATGATAAATAGTTTAGGTCCCAGTATTGATCCCTGAGGTACTCCACCTGTTACCCTTCACCAGTCTTTGACTCCTTTGTCTCCTGTCTGTTAGCTATTTCCTTAACTATGTTAGAACCCTTTTATTTACTCCCATCTGCCTCTCAAGTTTCTCTTTCACATTGTAAAACACAAAAGGAAACTTGAGAATGTACAGAGGTTTGCATCTGGATTGGTGTCAGAATTGAGAGGACTTAGCAATGAGGACAGGTTAGGGAAACTTAACCTCACGAATTAGTAGAAAGAAGAAACAGAAGGGGAATATGATCTCTACATGCTAGATACTAAGGGCAGTATCCAATACGAACAAGAGCTACCTATTTCATTGTCAAGGAAGTTGAACAAGGGAGCATCAGTGGAAGCTGGATACATAACTGAGTAGCAGAGATGTAAGGAAGTTCTCCACCCCCCCCCCCTTCACCCCCTCCCTGCACGGGTAGTCTTCAAGAGGAATGGCTTGAAGGAAGAAGTTGTCGAAGCAACTTACATCTAAAACTTTAAGGAATATTCTGGTGGAAACTTAAACATCAGAAGATATATATATCGCGCTAGGTATAAATAGCAAAGAGGCGCGGCATACAGAGAAAATTAATTAACTTATTTATTTATTCATTTATAATACTGTACAACTTTTTTTTTAAGGAGAAGTGCCAAGCCATTACGACTATATAGCACTGGGAAGTAGTCAGGATAAGGACATAGGATGGGACGGGGGAAGGAATGGTGCCCAACCACTTGGATGGTCGGGGATTGAACGCCGACCTGCAGGAAGCAAGACCATCGGTCTAGCGTCCAGCACAAGTGGTTGGTAGAGTACAATGGTTTGTGTAGGTACGTATTGGGCGACTAAATGACACATTCTTGTAAAGCCACTAACACTTAGTAACTGGAATACTGGTTCATCTTGGGGACCAGTAGTCTGGTCTCCTGCTCCGCCTCGGGTCCGCCTTAACTCGTTATGCTATTTATTTTGCTGGATCTGGACGCTGTCCTCTGGTCGTATGCAGACGGTTTGCAACGCACTTATCGCCCGCGGTCACGGAGTTGTTGTTGTTGTTATAGATTCAGCTACGCGGAACAAGTTCCAAGTAGCACGGGCTATGGTGAGCCCGTAACTTACCTGGCACAGGAGCGGGGCAAGAAGCACGGGCTATGGTTAGCCTCGTGGACAGGAGATGTCTGTCAGGGTCACGGAGAAAGTTGATAGATTTTATACGTTTTCTGGCGAGGAAACGCACGCCGAACCTCCTTGACTCGCTTGGTAGAGCGACGGTCTCGCTTCTTGCAGGTCGGCGTTCAATCCCCCCGGCCGTCCAAGTGGTTGGGCACCTTTCCGTTCCATCTCTCTTATCCCCAAATCCCTATCCTCGTTTCTTCCAAGTCCTATATAGTCGTAATGGTTTAGCGCCTTCCCAGCCCCGCTTCTATGCCAGGTAAGTCCACTACGGGCTCACCATAGCCCGTGCTGCTTGGAACTTTTTGTTCCCAGTGGCTGAATCTAAAACAACAACAAACAGCGCTTTCCCCTGATACTTACCATACCAACCTAAGCGAGGAGGTGTCCGGCGACGGCTTGGCCCAAAGGCGCCAGGGGTCAGCGGGTCTTGACAGGTTTTGGTGTGTCCTCAGGGTATGGTGGGCTCCTGGTGTGTCCTCAGGGTATGGTGGGCTCCTGGTGTGTCCTCAGGGTATGGTGGGCTCCTGGTGTGTCCTCAGGGTATGGTGGGCTCCTGGTGTGTCCTCAGGGTATGGTGGGCTCCTGGTGTGTCCTCAGGGTATGGTGGGCTCCTGGTGTGTCCTCAGGGTATGGTGGGCTCCTGGTGTGTCCTCAGGGTATGGTGGGCTCCTGGTGTGTCCTCAGGGTATGGTGGGCTCCTGGTGTGTCCTCAGGGTATGGTGGGCTCCTGGTGTGTCCTCAGGGTATGGTGGGCTCCTGGTGTGTCCTCAGGGTATGGTGGGCTCCTGGTGTGTCCTCAGGGTATGGTGGGCTCCTGGTGTGTCCTCAGGGTATGGTGGGCTCCTGGTGTGTCCTCAGGGTATGGTGGGCTCCTGGTGTGTCCTCAGGGTATGGTGGGCTCCTGGTGTGCCCTCAGGGTATGGTGGGCTCCTGGTGTGTCCTCATGGTGTGGTGGGCTCCTGGTGTGCCCTCAGGGTATGGTGGGCTCCTGGTGTGCCCTCAGGGTATGGTGGGCTCCTGGTGTGCCCTCAGGGTATGGTGGGCTCCTGGTGTGCCCTCATAGTAAAGTGCCGGAGGGCACTGAATGACTTTGTTTGCGGTTTTGCCCATTTGGGCACGAGTTTAGGAGAGGCAGAATTTTTGCCTTGACTACCCAGTGTGCTCCGTGTGGGGTGGGGCCTGTGTTCGCCTCTCTCTTTCACCCTCACGCCCCTGTTCACCTAGCAGTAAATAGGTACCTGGGAGTTAGACAGATGCTACGGGATGCTTCTTAGGGGTGTGTAACAAAAAAGGAGGCCTGGTCGAGGACCGGGCCGCGGGGACGCTAAGCCCAGAAATCACCTCAAGATAACCTCAAGATAACCCATAGTAACAAACAGGTAAGCACCGATGCGGACTGAAGTGATATTGTTTACCGGCTTCACATATCAAGTGATTATATATATATCCACCACATTTATTATACAGCATTTGATTATCGTTTCATCCTCCCAGCTGGGAGTTGGATCCTACAACAGGTGTTGTAGCGGTGATCTCATGCTGGGAGGCCAGAGTAACGTGGCCACACGCACAGAACACACCAGTCAGTGAGACAAGCTCAGTACTCTGTGGTCCTTACCTGAGGGTCGTGTGGCTCTTCTTACCTGGGCGTCGTGTGACCCTCCTCACTCTTGCCAGTCGACATCTAAGACGTAGAGCGACTTAGGAACAATACCTGGCAATCGTAAAGTCCGGAAAAGTGGAACAGAAATATTCTACGACCCAAAAATCAGAGAAAGTACTCAACGACCCTCAGGTCCTGGCAGATGCGGCAGAATGAGACCGTTGGTGGCTGTTGTGGCCTTCCTCACCCTAGCAGTAATTGTTTCAGCCAAGCCACAGGTAGTGTCAAACACTTCATGTTGTCCCTCACAGATAGTGTCAAACACTTCATGTCCCTCACAGGTAGTGTCAAACACCTCATATTGTCCCTCACAGGTAGTGTCAAACACTTCATGTCCCTCACAGGTAGTGTCAAACACCTCATATTGTCCCTCACAGGTAGTGTCAAACGTAAGAAAAGGAAAGAACCTACTTAGTAAGAATATAGACAAAAAATATTCAATAAATACAATGATATATAACTTTGCACACACAGATTTCCTCTCAAACAGAATAAATATCACACCTAGAATATTTCCTCTGCAGTCATGAAAAGTGCACTCTAAGCAATATTAAATCTCATCAACTCCTTACACGGGCATTTTTGGTCAATAGAAATTTAAATGTCAATCACCGAATAATTCACAGGAAGTTGATCAGGTCATAATTAATTACTGGAAACATCTCATTACAGTTCAGACACCTAGGTGTGGGGGATTATTTGGGTCTCAGCCAAGACTTTCCTACACATTTTTGTTATTATGGCGATCGTAAGCGGAGTGGGTACAGTACTGAGCTTGCTAGTGTTGTGTTTACAGAGTTTATCGAACTATATTTCATTTGAAATATCTCACTTACACTCTTCTGTATATTCCACTCCCTATAATCTCTTGAGCCGTAGGTTGCTATAGGATCACACCTGTGAGAGTATTAGGAAGGTGATTTTCTAAGACCACTGTCAGGCTTTATCATTTACTTATACACAGTAAATACTCTGGTAACATAATAGTTTTATTCAGTTCTAGGTCAAATCTAACTCTTGATACTTGGCTACACCTTTTTTCCTAAGTCTTCAGTGACTTATATACCTTCGGTTGTAGAGACGTCTTCTGTTGTAGTCACGTCTTCGGTTGTAGTGACGTCACCGATTACCAGATCCGATCCTGTGATTTGTCGATATCATTACCCCGCTCGAACCAGATTGCAAGTTGCGAATGAAGTGTTTTTGCTAACTGACCTTTGGGAGGGTGTGATAGCCTACCAGTCTCTGATGGCGGATCTGTAAAAGTGTTAGTCTGTGCTTGTTAGCCTGTGAATCAGGAGCATTAGTGGACTATTCCTAACCTTCACTAAACATGAAGTGTCCGGAGCGCGACGAGTCTCTCTCTCTTTCCAATTATCTGAACTCTCATTATCGATGAAGTCCACTAAACATGTGAAGTTCCTTCGGAAATGTGATCTAACGGATGTATTGTGTTTGTCTTCTTCAGAAGACTTGCGAGGCGCGTGGCGGAAGATGTTTGAAGAGCGGCAGGAAAGGGTGTCTTACGGTGGCCACACAGAGCTGCCCAACCGGAGCCACCTGCTGCCAGCCAGGTGAGTCTCCCCTCTCCTCCTGCAGGCGTCCCCTCCTGCTGACGTCCCCTCCTGCAGGCGTCCCCTCCGGTTGGCGTCCCCTCCTGCTGGCCGCCCTCCGTAGCCCCCTACGACTCTAATACATTCCAGTATTGGTTACATTAAATAGGCTATAGGAATTTACACAACTATCTTCTGCTATAGGTTCAAAATATCTGTCAACCGGTCCACACACTGGATTATTCATCCAGGGTGTGGACTATTCATCCAGGGGTGTGGATTATTCATCCGGTGTGTGGAATATTCATCCAGTGCAGACACTGGACCCTAATTGGTTCACACACTAAACCCTAACTGGTCCATATATTAAGCTTAGAGCTAACATCCTAAACTTGGAGTCTTCTCAGTCGATGAAGCTTGACCACCTCTTGCCACAGCTTGGAACATGTATGCGTTGAACAAAGAATGAACGAAGGGCGCCCAGCAACTCCATGTGATGAAGATAGGAACGACGAAGCAGGGTCCCAGGCGAAGTCGGTGAATACACGGCGTAGCAACAATATTGTTTGGACAGCACTTAGAGAATCATGCGCTGGTCAGCGCCCCGAGGAAGTATATGGAACTATAAGGTCTGAGTCAGGCTGCAGAGCAAGCCAGTCTCAGGCAAGTGACATATAGGACAACCAAGACACGTAATAGGAAAAACAGAACTTACCTTGCGATGATTTCTGGGCTTAACGTTCACGCAGTCCGGTCCTCGACCAGGCCTCCTCATTGCTGGACTGGTCAACCAGGCTGTTGGACGCGCTGATGTATGAATTAGCCTAGATGAACCTAGATAAGGTTTACACAGGATACAACTGTACGGCTGAAACATTGTTATTCAACAAGAGGTTTATATATTAGCTCCCTGATATATAAAGATTCCAAAATGGGCGTCAGACTGATCACTCATGCGTGTAGCCATGATTTTTAAGTTATTTACTGCTATTGTTGCTGTCACTTCTACTGTTAATATTGTCATTACTAGGCCTACTGCCGTTACTACTATTGCTGGTATTATTTCTAGGCCTACTGCCGTTACTAGTGTTTAACCAATATATATCACTATTCAAAATGTAGATAAATATTTTACAATTCATGTCTCAGAATGGAAATTTGATTTACACTCAAAATGGGAGTTTGATTTACACTCAAAATGGGAGTTTGATTTACACTCAAAATGGGAGTTGGATTTACTATCAAAATGGGAGTTGGATTTACTATCAAAATGGGAGTTTGATTTACAATCAAAATGGAAGTCTGATTTACGCCTATACAGTGCAATCAGAACTGTGCCGACCTATATAAGTTGGTGCAAGAAAAGCCTCTGATCTAACAACGTAGAGCCTCTGCCCACCAATTTATATATAATATCTGCTATTACAATGTAAAACTTTACCAAAAAAAAACTGTTGCCAGCAGACACAACCTAACCAGTTTTTGTGTTTATGCCAGGGTCACGGACGCTAGATAAGAGACACTTGAGAAAATGCCGACCATCGCGCAAGTGCGAGAGGAAAGGTGGGAAGTGTGTCTCTCGCCAGCCGGGTTCGTGCCCCACCAAGACCAAGAGCAAGTGGTGCAAGGGGCGGCGCTGCACTTGCTGCCTTCCAGGTCAGTTGACACTTGCTGGCTGTCAGGGGGGGGTCATTTCACACCTACTCAGCCACACTTACAAACACTTATAATACATTACATTTATGTTCACTTTTATCTCAGCTCTTAGAGGAGCGTTATTTATCTAAGTCTTGGATAAAGCTTCCAGCTCTTATCTAAATTATTTAAGCAATTCTGAGGAAAGTCATCAGTCGCGTCTGTTCCCTCAGCTGCCTTGAGATCTTGAGCCAATAGCCTTCCACTGAATATAAACAGCATGTTGTTGTTGTTTAACAAAAAGTTGCAAGTAGCACAGGCTATGGTGAGCCCGTAGTGAACTTACCTGGCACAGGAGCTGGGCTGTAACTGTATATATAAACAGCAGTCTACACTGACATATATATATATATGACCCCTGGTTCAAGCTGTGTGGTGGCAGGCGCAGGGCTCCACCAACCACACCGTGGATGCTCAACGATATATATATATATATTTATATATATATATATATATATATTATATATATATATATATATATATATATATATATGCAAACAAGCCTGAATGGTCCCCAGGACTAGATACAACTGAAAACTCACACCCAGAAGTGACTCGAACCCATACTCCCAGGAGCAACGCAACTGGTATGTACAGGGATGCCTTAAACCACTTGACCATCACGACCGGACATAAGGAATGGGCGTCCTTATGTCCGGTCGTGATGGTCAAGTGGTTTAAGGCATCCCTGTACATACCAGTTGCGTTGCTCCTGGGAGTATGGGTTCGAGTCACTTCTGGGGTGTGAGTTTTCAGATATATATATATATATATATATATATATATATATATATATATATATATATATATAATATATGAATGCGTATTCAATAACCTATCATATATTGATGTGTGCAGGGAAACAGGAGTGTGTGGATCACGGCGGGTGTGCGGCTGTGGGTGGGTACTGCTTCAACAGGAACACCCTCGCATGCACTAACGGCCAGGTCATAGAAAACGTCTGCACCGGCCTCTCCTGTGCTTGCTGCATTCCACGTGAGTTTCTTTCCTTCAGGAACATTATGTTTAATGTAATTTCCTCTCAGACCTGACTGTGTCTTTTCATCCATCTATATTTCACTGTACTGATTTAATTGGTTGACGATTTAACCCGTTTTTTAAGCAGTTTAGTAATTTCTATTCGCTCAGGTCCCGTTTTATGTTGGGTTGAGAGGTTGTTCAGCTTGATCTTTTCCTTTTTTTTGTCTGCTTCAGCCTTGTCTTCCTCACTCTACGACTCTCAAGAGGATAGAAGGTCAGTGCTCCTTATCTGTCTTCATAAGGAAGGTTTACTTATGATGGAGTTTAACTTGCTTATTTTTTTCTTTTCCGGGATAGCTTATGCACTCTGTATTGCGGTGAGCGGAACATCTCAGTGTAATTCAAGTGAGGCCTCAGAGTAGCTAGGTAAAGCTTCCCTACCCTTCACGACCTTCCCTACCCTTCACCACCTTCCCTACTCTACACCACCTTCCCTACCCTACACCACCTTCCCTACCCTACACCACCTTCCCTACCCTTCACCACCTTCCCTATCCTTCACCACCTTCCCTACTCTTCACCACCTTCCCTACCCTACACCACCTTCCCTACCCTTCACCACCTTCCCTACTCTTCACCACCTTCCCTACTCTACACCACCTTCCCTACTCTACACCACCTTCCCTACCCTACACCACCTTCCCTACCCTTCACCACCTTCCCTATCCTTCACCACCTTCCCTACCCTTCACCACCTTCCCTACCCTTCACCACCTTCCCTACCCTACACCACCTTCCCTACCCTACACCACCTTCCCTACCCTTCACCACCTTCCCTACCCTACACCACCTTCCCTACCCTTCACCACCTTCCCTACCCTTCACCACCTTCCCTACCCTTCACCACCTTCCCTACCCTACACCACCTTCCCTACTCTACACCACCTTCCCTACCCTACACCACCTTCCCTACCCTACACCACCTTCCCTACCCTTCACCACCTTCCCTACCCTACACCACCTTCCCTACCCTTCACCACCTTCCCTACCCTACACCACCTTCCCTACCCTTCACCACCTTCCCTACCCTTCACCACCTTCCCTACCCTTCACCACCTTCCCTACCCTTCACCACCTTCCCTACCCTTCACCACCTTCCCTACCCTTCACCACCTTCCCTACCCTTCACCACCTTCCCTACCCTACACCACCTTCCCTACCCTTCACCACCTTCCCTACCCTTCACCACCTTCCTTTCAACCCTTTAATTATTTTCACTAAACACACTTCGTCGATCAGTAAACCACATAAGAGAAACTAACAATAAATCACATTTGTTACATGAATCTTAGTAAGGACGGAGTCTGCAATTTATAGCGATATTGGAAATTATTGAAATTTGCTATTTTATGCAGAGCCCGGTTACCCTACAATGTCTGGTGCGGCTAGCCCCAATGTGCCACCCAACCTCAGACAGACAGACAGACAAAATAACAGACATTCATTTTCATTAGATATAGATTAACATATTTACTCTAAGTCTAAGGAAATTTTACACCATTGCTCTCTTTTGTTTTCCTCACAGAACAAACCTGTGTGTGCGGAGTTGCCAACGAGAACCGCATCGTTGGAGGATTTCAGACGAGTCCGAACGAGTTCCCCTGGGTGGTGGGTCTGGCCTTCGACGGCAACACCACCTACGACTGCGGCGGCACCATCATCAACAACCAGTACATCCTGACCGCTGCTCACTGCCTCTACGACCAAAACACCTTCCAGCCTCGCAACCCCTCCACCATTAAGGTCGGGGTAGCCGACTACAACCAATATTCACATGCTGACGACATCCCCGGTGTGACCCGTCTTGTCAGCGTTCAAAACTTCACAATTCATCCAAATTACTCTTTTTTCAACGTCACTGATGACATCGCTCTGGTGAAGCTGGCAGAGCCGCTAGACCTGACTTCACACAGGGAGGTGCGACCAGTCTGTCTGCCCGCGAACGACAACCAGACTTACGCAGGCCTCGAAGGCACAGCTGTGGGTTGGGGCTACACAGCAGAGAATGCAACTACACAGCCGGCTATCATGAGGGAAGTTCAAATCCCTATTCTCGGTCCGACCTGCAATAACCAAACTGTTGCCTTTTATACCATAACGAATAACATGCTATGTGCCGGCGCGGCCCAGGGAGGCGTGGATACGTGTCAGGGGGACTCTGGAGGCCCCCTCACTGTGCTGCAAGGAGGCAGATACGTGCAGGTGGGGATTTCTTCCTTCGGAGACGGTTGTGCCAAGCCCAATTCGCCAGGGGTGTACACACGGGTCAGCAGGTACCTGCCCTGGATCAGGGCGAACACCCAAGGGGCTACGGACTGTGGGTCTCTCACGAGAGCTCTCTCAGCCCCCCTCACTGTCTAGGACGGATAAAGGCAAGAGCTACGGTAAATAAATAATGATATTGAATAATTAATTTTTATTTGTCTCTCTCTCTCTCTTGTTGCTAGTTCAATATTATTCTGTCACTGCTATTGGCTAGCTAGAGTTATGAAGTTTGTTATTTCTTTTCAGATATGAGTAAGCTTCTAAGGGGGTGGTATTTGACAGAACAATATGGAAGTTTTGGTATTGGACCAACTGTCTACTTAATTTTACTTATAAATGTCAAATACTATTTACAGCTAAATAATTTCCATATAATGTATAACATTTAGCAATTGTGTGCATAGTTTAATATTTCATCACAGTTTATATGTAAACAATACCCAGAATAAAAGCATCCCTCACAAAAAGTGTGTTAATATTGATGACTTCTCACACACACACATATATATTGATCGTTAATATTGATCACTTCTCACACATAAATGGATGTGTGTGAGAAGTGACGAGGAGAAAGCGCTATAAGGCCTTACGACTACATAGCCCTTGGAGTAAGTCCAAGTGCTTGTGAAAGCTAGTAAGTCCAGCATGGACCTTCTTGAGTTGGACTTCAACAGTGCACAAGGGCCTCTTAACTGAGCACACTGATGGTCCTGCCTGTTCTCTTGATGCGCCCACAAACGGACAAAATATGGGGTACTATGACTTACGAACCAGGCCACCAACCTATACATGGGAAAACGTAGTTATTTGTGAACCGTTACTTGTCATAGTGACCTTTTATTTTGTATGTTGGGGACCATACCGTACAGAATTCGACGTATTAGTTGAGAGGAGGAATACGGCCTTCCTCCGGTCACTGCTCAAGCTATACTGAAACATACTGATAACCTCTGCTCTCTAAATGCATACAGTGTAACCTCAATCCGGTGTATTCATACAGGTTATCACCTCTGCCTAGTATATTCATACAAGCTAATATCTGCACCCAACCACTTGGGCTGGACGGTAGAGCGACGGTCTCGCTTCATGCAGGTCGGCGTTCAATCCCAGACCGTCCACAAGTGGTTGGGCACCATTCCTTCCCTCCTCTGTCCCATCCCAAATCCTTATCCTGACCCCTTTCAAGTGCTATATAGTCGTAGTGGCTTGGCGATTTCTCCTAATAATTCCCTTCCCCTTCCCCCCCCCCCTCCCCCAACAGCCTCCCCCTCCCTTCTCTCTCACCCCCACTGCCCTCTCTCTCTCTCTCTCTCTCTCTCTCTCTGAAAATATAATATACGAACATTTAAAAAATGCTAAAAAAAATACGGAAAACAAATCTGAATTTCAGACTTCATGAGAAAACAAGACATGAAATAAGCTCATGTGGGCATGTAATTGGTCTTACTGGCGAGAAAATAGTGCAAGATACAACATTTGAAGATATGTAAGTATACGTGAATTAAAAAAAAAGGTTACTGGTGTAATGTGAGGAAAATAAATGTAGTTTGAGATTTTGTGATTATACAATTTGAAAAATGGTCCTTGCAACACAATACCAGGCCATGAATGTTACCAATGTATAATCTAAAGGAATTTATATGCATTATAATTATAAGCTTAATTGTATAAATAAATTATTAAATAAGTAGCTATCAATTTAAAACATTGAAATAACATATTAACACAAATTATGATTGTCCACTCTTGCAGAGAACCTTGAATTGTCACAAAGATTCATACACTGTTTAAATCTAAATATATAATACAATATACTATATAAAGAAATAGCTATGATGCTTATGACAAATCACGATGCTTCATATTGTCTCAATTATCTGAAATGCGATTTGTTTTTAGTTCAAATTGGTGTATATACCCAATTACAAACATATATATTACATGTTTATACGAGATCAATTACCTAGAAATAGGCCCAGGATTATTATTCATTTCTGACTCATGTAGAGAGACATCGCCTAGTCAAAATGTCATTACTGTATAGCGAAAGGATATACGACAGCCTCCAATAGGCCTGTGTTCAAATGAGCTCAGCACCTCATAGGCCTGTGTCCAAATGAGCTCAGCACCTTTATCAATCTATAAGATACAAGAGGTACAGTGACACAGGTGGGTGGTATAATGCCACAAGTGGGTGATACAATGACACAGATCGGGTACTGTAACACAGGTGGGATGATACAATGATACAGATAGGTGAAACAGTGTGTCACAAGTTAGTGGATACCACAATAAACAATGGGACTGGCTAATGGTGGGGTGAAAGTATTGTGAATACGTGGGAGGGGTATGTGAGAGCGAATGGGAGAGCAGGATAGAGGGAGAGGGTCTGTGGGGGAGGGATGGTTGTAGAGAGGGAGGCTGGCATAGAGAAAGGACTGCTGGAAATCATAATTGCTAACCAGTCTAAAACAAGGTGTCGGTCAGTTCGTGCGCGCGTGTGTGTGTGTGTGGTCACAAGAGTTGGTCAGCAGGGGAGGACTCTGGGAACCAGTACAGGTAGTTACGGGGGGCACAGGAGGTCAACCCTGTGATCGGACGGATCCAGAAGCCAGCTGGTCTGACTGGTCAAGAAAAACTTCAACTGTGAGTTACCTCAGCTGTTGTTGGTGGTTTCCACAACCGGTTGGTGGAGTGTTTAGTGCCCTAGTGTTACTGTTGTGTGTTTAGTGACACGGGCGTGTGCGTGAGCCACTGCTAACAACCTTACCCTGAACATTTGTATTTATTTATTTTATTTATTTATATATATATACACGAACATTGGGTATATGAAAGCACTTATATATTTATACATTGGGTTTATGTCGTGTCCAAATTAGTCGTGTCTCGTCGTGTTAACCCGAGTACATAGCATTGATGCTTTTACATTCTTGCAAAGCCCCGTATTCTAAATGCTAACTATGCTAACCCACATATTCTTAATGACAGTGAATGCTGAACTAAGTGATGTGGTGGAGGCTGACTCCATACAGTTTTAAATGTAGATATGATGGAGTTCGAGAAGCTCAGGAATCTGTACACCAGTTGATTGAGCAGTTGAGAGGCGGGACCAAAGAGCCAGAGCTCATCCCCCGCAAGCACAACTAGGTGAGTACTCACACGCATAGCGTTTCGGGGCAGTAATCGATATCAAACATCGATAAAGCTTTGTCCATGTACTTTAGTAACAAGTCCAACACTCGAATTAACCTAAGAATTAACAATATCGAAATTATGAGAAAAGTTGACGGGAAGTTTCTTGGTGTTCACAGAGACAAGAAGCTGAATTTTCATTACCATACACAAAATATTACAGGAAAAAATGAAAATAGTACGGAGCTGTGTGAGTGGGTTGATGGGGGGAGGGGAGGGGGGGTGTTACGTGTACGTTGGGCGGTGTGTGTATAAGTGACCGGAAGCCGAACAACAGATGATAGTCGAACAACAGTGGTTTCACTTCCTGTGGTGGTTAAGTGGGTCCGGGGAGTGGCGGGTAGTGGCGGTGGCGGCGGGCGGCGTTGGTCCTGCACTGACGTCATCACCATCGCACGCGCTCTTGTTTACACATTTTTATTGGTGGCTGAGCAGGGTACGGGAGGAGGGGTTAGAGATGCCCATGCACCACCGTCACTCTCCACCACCGTCACTCTCCACCACCGTCACTCTCCAGCACCGTCACTCTCTACCACCGTCACTTCGAGGAGCATGTGTGTGTGTGGTGGGAGGACGAAGAACAGGAGAGGAGAAGAAACAGAAGAACAGTTTGGAGACGTGATCATGTGTACTCTCGAGCTCACGAGAGTGCAACTCGAGTAACAATGTGTAGAGAGGGAGCTCACATGAGTGATCGGTGCAACTGACTAGGCACACAGCAGAAGCACTTGTTCCTTCTGCAGCTTCCTGAAGTATGGTGCCGTGGCGGCAGGCGGTCCACTGGCCTCTTGAAGCAGAAGCCTCCATTGAAGCTTGCAGGCCGGCGTCGTCTCACACGGGAATCTGTGGTCCTGAAGCGGCGAGCATTAGTATATACTTTCCTCTGCCGTCTGACGGTTCAACCTGCTTCAGACACCTTTCAATTGTCCTCATACCATTCTTCATTACATTCCTCTCACCACTCGCCATCATTGCCTTCATGCAAACGCTAACCATCATACTAGTCTCCACTTCAATGTATCTGAATAACCCCCTCTCTTTCATTAAGTATAATGCCCCGTGCCATCTCATTGCCTTTAATTGTCGTGTCTCTATCAGCTCGGACTAAACATAAACCCGACCCACATCAGAATTTCTATCTTAAAAACATGCTTCTAATCCAGGTTCCTGTGTTCCCCACTCGTATGTTTGACATTCAGAGCAGGCAAATGAGTCTGCCTCCGCGTCCCGAAGCCTGACTCGAGTATCGGGTACCACTGAAGACAGACGGAGGGTAAGGGCTGAACATTCACCCTGACCTAGTACCGCCCACGGGATGGGAATGGGGTGCATAATAAAAAATATGAAATGAATGACCTGTTGGAAATACGCAGAATGTAATTCTATTAGAATTACAATACACAGATATT
>WNGS01033470.1:11363947-11395770 GCA_020271785.1 Procambarus virginalis
GCCTTCATGCAACTCTACCATCATACTAGTCTCCATTCATTATCTGAATACCCCTCTTCTTTCATTAAGTATAATGCCTCCGCCATCTCATTGCCTTTAAATGTCGTTCTCTATCAGCTCGGACTAACATAACCCGACCACATCAGAATTCTATCTTAAAAACATGCTTCTAATCCAGGTTCCTGTGTTCCCCACTCGTATGTTTGACATTCAGAGCAGGCAAATGAGTCTGCCTCCGCGTCCCGAAGCCTGACTCGAGTATCGGGTACCACTGAAGACAGACGGAGAGTAAGGGCTGAACATTCACCCTGACCTAGTACCGCCCACGGGATGGGAATGGGGTGCATAATAAATAAATTAAATGAATGACCTGTTGGAATACGCAGAATGTAAAAGCAATTACTAGCGGGTGCAGTGAGTGTGTAATATGCCTAAGAGGATTATCAGAGGCTAGGATACAAAGTTGATTCTCAAATGGCTATACAGATAAACATATTTGATAAGGTTTATTGTATATTGTTTACAGTTTGTCATAAATATAGAAAATTGAGTGACACTCTTTGTGAAGCGTTTACAGACAGGCTATTTCCTGGCTGACCTTGAGAGGCATTCAGACAGAAAATCAAAAATTTTATTTGAAAAGAACCATCAGGAGAAAGTGACAAGCATTTACTACTATATATCACTTGGAACGGATTAGGATAAAGATTTAAAATGGTAAGGGGGAGGGAAGAAAGGGAAGGGGACTATCAGGAGAGAGCGCCAAGCCATTGGGACTATATAGCACTTGGAAAGGGTCAGGATAAGGATTTAGGATGGGACGGGGAAAAGGAATGGTGCCCAACCACTTGGACGGTCGGGGATTGAACGCCGACCTGCGTGAAGCGATACTGTCGCTCTACCGTCCAACCCAAGTGGTTAGGTAAAGGGAAAGGAATGGTACATGAAATTTTCAAAATATAATGAATATGTTCTCTTCTATTTAATGAACCAAATAATTACTTCCTATCTTAACATTTATGTATTATTGCCAGTGTTTAACATCTGATTTGTTGCATGATCTTCTAAAATGTACCTTACAACTAAAAATTCAATATTGTACATTAACTATAGTCTGAAAGGACTTGTTAGATGTTATTATATAATTTACGTTGTAATGATCAGAGTTATAACGTAATATATGTGAACTGGCTGTAATAATCCACTTGAGAAATTTGTTGCAGTGTTGAAGGTCCAGCAGGTCTGAGGTCTGCCAGGTGTTGAAAGTTCAGCAGGTCTGAGGTCTGCCAGGTGTTGAAAGTTCAGCAGGTCTGAGGTCTGCCAGGTGTTGAAAGTCCAGCAGGTCTGAGGTCTGCCAGGTGTTGAAAGTCCAGCAGGTCTGAGATCTGCCAGGTGTTGAAAGTTCAGCAGGTCTGAGGTCTGCCAGGTGTTGAAAGTCCAGCAGGTCTGAGGTCTGCCAGGTGTTGAAAGTCCAGCAGGTCTGCCAGGTGTTGAAAGTCCAGCAGGTCTGCCAGGTGTTGAACTAGAAGCATTGACAACTTTCATGTCGAAGAATGGTGTCGCATTTCTATTTTAACAGGAAATGTATTTTAAGCCTCACTAGTGGTCAGTTTGTGAAGAAGGTCAGACATCATGTAGACCAGTCCAGCATGCCAGATTCTATATAAAACCTTATGAGCATGCGTACATAGGTGTAGATGTATTCTGCATGTGGATGGTGCCCACTGTATCGTACAAAACACTGGTGGCTTGATGGACTAAGGTTTCTGTTCCCCATATTGTTTCTCGGTGAAAGGGGTTTTTGTATTGTTGAAGTGGTTGCATTTACCATTTGTAGGATCTTGCCTCTGGCAACATATATGGACGTACGTACCATATATGGTACGTACTGTACTGTACCATATATGGTAGTGAATATATATTCTATGTGGTTCAGCTAGCTAGTAGTAGTTATCAACTCTTATCAGAAAGTCGTAAAAAACAATTCTGTGAAGCACTTATCGCAGGTTGGTAGTGCCGACCCTACTCTCAGGCGCTCACAATGTCAATAAACTCATGTACTAAATTGTCTTTACCCAATCTAACCGAAGACCCACGAATGGAAAACGGAGCATCACGTCAACTTTGCGAGCCGCTACGATTTTGAGTTCGTCAGTTCTTGGTTCTTGGGGGGGAAGAATTTATGTCAAAATATGATTCCCTATTTGAGAGGACGGGTCACACTAAAGGTTCAAGCAAGGTGTTTATACGCGTGATATCTTGACTACGTAGAGCCAGATGTGATAAACCTCATCCTGTGCCATTCAGTGCCAAGCACCTGTTGTTGATACTCTCACACGGCATCCTCTCCGAGTTGGCTTCCTTTGACCCCTGACTGGGTTTTAACATGCCGGTCCTCGTGAAATGTGTGTATGCTACGAATGCCAAACATTAAAGGAGACTCCCAGTTACTAGTACTGGAATAGCTTAGTTAGTAGATGACCTGGCAACTAAAAGTTGCTACTAAGTAAAAAAAGCCTTTCGTCACTAGCAGTGAACAAGGCTATTCAGTTAAGCCTCAGGGTTATGTCATCTTAGCTGCCAGTCAGTAGTAGTTCTGGATACTTGTTAGGGAGAAGCCTGTAAGTTTCATAAATATATGGGAAACTTCTAAAGATCTATTTGCCACGACAAAGCAGCTCTCGCTGTAGCTAAACTTTTCTATCCTTCTATCTGTCTATCCGAGGTTTAAGTCTTACAAGTCTTACATATGACGTTACAGTTTCGCCAAAATTTTTACTTTTTTCTTCCCATCTGTTGTCGTATTTCCGAACCAATTTTTAGCCATAATTGTTCAGTTTTTTAGAAATATCCAATTTCACTCGTGTATATTGTTTTAAACCATAGTTATATCCCAGGAAAATTACACTTCTTCATTCATTTATATACGCCTATATGTTTGTGCCTCGTTATAGGCTTTATGAGAGAATGTAAATTTCGCATTTGTTAATAGCTCTTTAGAATGAAAGTTCCGAATGGTTGAGTGAAAGTTAGTCATCCTTCTATGGCGAGTAAGGTCTTATGTAGACCAAAGATTGACATCCCGAACCCTTTTGTGGTATAATTAACCCCACTAGAGTTTTGGTTGACAACCTTCAACTGAAGATCCATGAGCAGACAGGTACGAAGAACTCCTGATGATTGTAACTGGAGTGATTCAATATATAAAACCGAAATCGGAAAAAATTTGATGAATCCAAGACTACCGAAGCTAATCTTGGAGGCTTGAGATGACGAAGAATGTGAGGTTGGTAATATCTGGCCAATTTTGAGTAGGTGGTGGCCAACCTCATGACCGGATTGGAATCATCATATAAGGATCACATTTACCATGATGGTTTGGTTTGGGCAGAAACTTGTCTCACTGACTGGAGTGAACGTTCATCCCGACACACATACTGCTAAAACAATCTGTTGTATATATATATATATATATATATATATATATATATATATATATATATATATATATATATATATATATATATATATATACAACAGATTGTTTTTAGCAGTATGTGTGTGGGGATGAACGTTCACTCCAGTCAGTGAGACAAGTTTCTGCCCAAACCAAGACCATCATGGTAAATGTGATCCTTATATGATGATTCCAATCCGGTCATATATATATATATATATATATATATATATATATATATATATATATATATATATATATATATATATATATATATATATTAGGAGTACCACCTCTGGTGAATTGTAGCCTCAAAGCCTCAAAGAAGAAAATAAAGAGTATTCAGAGAAGACCTCGTGCGTTCTCACTGAACACTTTAATATTTTCTTCTCCTACCACCACTATTCTTTTTAAATTATTTTGTTTTATTTTATTTTATTTTATTTTGTTTTATGTTTTTTATTTTATTGCTATAGTTTACAGAGAACACACTTATATATAACAGTCAGTGTTCGGAGTATAACAATCGGAGGGTGGGTGAGTGCCCAAGATACAGCACGCTTTCCCCTCTGGACCGCGACACTGAGGCGCTGGAACAAGAAAGTGGCCGCTCTTGTATCTTTGGTTTTCCAAATGAGGTCCTCGCCCACCTCCTGTAGGAACCTAAGTGCACATTTACCCCAGGCGCCCAGAGCCTCAGAGCCTGTCGGCACGAACCTGTAACAACGTTCTAGGTCTCTATACGTGTTGGTTTTCTGTGTCTCCCTGAAGGTGACTGCCCCACCTCCCTCAACTGTGTTGTAACGTAGATAGGTATCAGCCAATGTAGATGCACACGTGTAATCCCATACGACCTGTTTATCTTCCCTCCATGGCTGCAAGGTGACTCCATCTGCGCGTTTGTGGCTGTTGTCAGGTCTGCACAACTGAGGTTCCCTTTGTGCTGGACACCCAGCTGTAGCCAAACTTCTCTTGATGATGGCATTGACTGCTTCATGTCTAGCAATCTTTCCCGGTGACTTACGACAGATGAGACCATGGCTGCCGTATTGGTCTGCCCGTGCCTGGCCGCAAATACACCGGTGCTCGGTGGAGATAGGGGCGGCAAGGCGCAGAGCAACACCAATACTTAGGGCCCGATGATCCAGGCGGGTGCCCAAGGCGGAATTAGGGACTGCCAACAGGAAGTCCCCAGCATGGGGGGTTTGCACAGCTAGGAGACGCGCTCTATCCTTCTCAGAAGCTGCCTCCAGCAATGCTTTGGCGATGTTCTCCACTATGGGGCTATCCCACTTGGCCTGTTTGCCGTCGTTTGGAAAAGTTGGTCGAGGGTGAGAGTTGGCAAAAGTGTCCCACTGACCGGCTCCGTCCGAGAATTTGGGATCATGAATCCCAATGGAGCCTCTTAGGTATTCTAGTAGTATTTCATTCACTAATTCACTTCTAGCACTGGTCGAGGATAAGAATGCTGGCAATGGTATCTGTGTCGCCTTGCGAATACCTATACCCCGAGTCTAATTGGGAGCGTTGCTTGGTCCCACTGGTCATCTTGCAGGGAGAGGTTTACCATTTTCATGGTTATTGATTTTAGGAGTGAGTCATATTCTGATAATTTTGGACTGTCGAAGGAGGGAGCACACCTTAGGAAAGCGAATGATTAGTCATGATATGTGACAAAATTTATGTTTTTAAATTTTGGTATTTTGGCTAACTCATAGGTTAATGATGACCAAACCACACATCAGAAAATGGAGAACTGTCGACGTGTCTCCATTTTCAGATGTGTGGTTTGTTCATCATAATCTTCAGCCACGATATTTTGACTCATCATCTGCGTATAGTTTATTTATTTATTTATTTATTTATTTATTTATTTATATACAAGAAGGTACATTGGATTTGTGAGAATACATTGAATAGTACAGTATTTACAATCTTGTAAAGCCACTAGTACGCGCAGCGTTTCGGGCAGGTCCTTAATCTAACAGATAATTTTAAGTAGGTAATTTATATCAGAATTAATAAATGATAACAAATACATTGCAAGAAAAAATGAGATGAGAGAGCTTAGTAAGTATATTAAAGCACATTGGTATATTAAAGCTCTGATTGATTACATTGACAGCTTGATTGGTAATTTAAACAAGATTAATAGACACCATACAGCAGATTGACAGCACATATAAGAAGACAGCAATGATCACAATGAATGAAGATGTTCAGATTGGGTACATAAAGGTTGGGAGATTGGGTAGCAATAGATACAGTGCAATTTTAAAGCAAAATGTAAAAAACTATGAAGATGAAATTAGGTACTTTTAGTATTGTTTTTGAATGACACAAAAGTTGGAGAGCTTTTCAATTCATTAGGGAGTGAGTTCCATAGACTGGGTCCCTTTATTTGCATAGAGTGTTTACACAGATTAAGTTTGACTCTGGGGATATCAAAGAGATATTTATTTCTGATGTGGTGATAATGGGTCCTATTACATCTGTCCAGGGAGAGTTTCAGAGCAGGATTTGCATTTAAGAACAGGGTTTTGTAAATGTAGTTGACACAAGAGAATTTGTGGAGAGAGATTATGTTTAGCATGTTTAGGGAGTTAAACAAGGGGGCTGAGTGTTGTCTGAAAGCAGAATTTGTTATTATTCTGATAGCAGATTTTGCTGGGTGATGATGGACTTGAAGTGGTTTGCAGTGGTTGAACCCCATGCTTTGCGAACCCCACCCCATAGGTTAATAAACAGATGGAATCGTGTACTCGCCGAAATTGTAACTGCAAGGACAGCACTCTTGTTTAAAATTAGCTGCAAAAAAAACTTTGACGAGCCCTGAAGTAAGTAAATTTTTAACTAAATTCAGATGATTCCAGTGAAATAGACAAATATTTATTTTTAACTAAGTTACCCAATAATACGTCCTCTATAGATACGCTTTTCAGAAAACCTTTATTTTATGGGTAACTTATTTTAACTTTTAGAACCCGCTATTCTGAATCTGACCTTAGCTGCACTGTTGTTGTTCTTGTTGTTGATTTATGGGCAACGACGATCGTAGGACCGGATGCACCCCGTGAACCCTACAGCTGTACTGACTGTGTCTGAATCTATTACGCCAGCGTTCACACAAGAACGACAATACCCGTTAACTCCTATATGGAAGACACATTTATCGACCCGCGCTGTCAACTAATAGGTCGCGTTTTATGCGTTACGAACGTGCCATAACGAACTACGAAAAGTAACGGAACAACGCTTTCTGTGCATAGGCTCGATAAGCTTGGTAGGTTGCTTGGGTTCGTATGTTTCTGGTTGGGATACGAGGATATTTTGACCGGAGTGGCAAATCCAAGAGAGTGGGCCGAGTGAGTAACGCAGTCGGATCACAACCCATTGCATCCGAGTTCGAGTCCCGGGCTGACCGAAACGTATGACCACGTTTCCTTACACCTAATGCCTCTGTTGCCTAACTAACCTGGAAGTTAGGTAACTGATGTGGGGTGTTTCTTGGGGTAGACCTAACAGGATCTCGATAAATGTAACAATCTTCCAAAATAATGGAAAAGCTAAATAACATGCTAAATAATCCGGACGACAATTGGCAAGATAAATGACACTGAGGATCCAAATGGTGGAATTATTTCCAAAAAATATTTAGCATCTTCTCGGTGACATGTCTTCCAGAAACGCTCTACTTATGTCATGTACTTATCTTACCTCTAACTTCTCCACTGTTCACGTATTTTATGTATAAAGTCTTGCAAAATTAAAATATTTGTTTATTATTATACTCTTATTCAGAAAATCCCAAGACCCAGGAGAAGTAGTTGGAGACTGGAAATATGCAAATATCACCTCTATATTATAGAAAGGAACGTCTCAGTGGCGCAGTGGTAAAACACTAGCCTGGCGCTTCGCGAGCACTTTGGCCTGGGTTCGTATCCTGGCCGGGGAGGATTGACTGGGCACCAATCCTTAACTGTAGCCTCTGCTCACCCAGCAGTAAATGGGTACGTGGTTGTTAAACGATTTAACGGGTCGTATTCCAGGGAAAATTAGGATTAAGGACCTGCCCGAAACGCTATGCGTTCTAGTGGCTTTACAAGAATGTAAAAACTCTTGTATAAATGTATAAAAATAACACATAAGAAAGTGCAGCAAAGGCTTGTAGCGCGAGCACCATCACCTCACAACCTCCTCCAGGGGTCTTGTGAGGAAGGAACCGTCCCTCATCTTGGGTCTCGGTAGTACAGTTGACTTCGTTCTCGACTCACAGTCGGTAATCCCGGGTTCGAATGCCGGGGCGGGACAGTATGTTGTTGTTGTTATAGATTCAGCTACTCGGAACAAGTTCCAAGTAGCACGGGCTATGGTGAGCCCGTAACTTACCTGGCACAGGAGCGGGGCAAGTAGCACGGGCTATGGTGAGCCCGTAGTGGACTTACCTGGCACAGGAGCGGGGCAAGTACACGGGCTATGGTGAGCCCGTAACTTACCTGGCACAGGAGCGGGGCAAGTAGCACGGCTATGGCGAGCCCGTAGTGGACTTACCTGGACAGGAGCGGGGCAAGTAGCACGGGCTATGTGAGCCCGTAGTGGACTTACCTGGCACAGGAGTGGTGCGCGGGACAGTACTGGTTGGCCACGTTTAATATCACCTAATTCAAGGAGTTAGGCAACTATCGTGGAGTTACATTCAAGGGAAAGATCTGTAGCTCGACCTTGGAAGGACTTCGATATAAGCCTAAAGTATATATAAATTGCTAACTACCACATCGTGGATAATAACATTTTATTTACTTAGAGTACTTAGGCTCAACCACTTCGACTGGACGGTAGAGCGACGGTCTCGTTTCATGCAGGTCGGCGTTCAATCCGCGACCGTCCACAAGTGGTTTAGCACCATTCCTTTCCCCCGTCCCATCCCAAATCCTTATCCAAATCCCCTTCCAAGTGCTATATAGTCGTAGTGGCTTGGCGCTTTCTCCTGATATTTCCCTTCCCTTAGAGTACTTAGACCATCGCAGGCTCGAACCGGAGACCACAGAAGCAGCAGTGCTGTGTATAATATATGCACAGGCTTCCTGTCCCCGACAAAGAGGAAGTAATTATTATTAACAGCGACGCGGACTAGGGCTTGGGTCATCCTCGCCACAGATGAAATGACGCTTGGCATGCTTGTATCAGTTCACACTGTCGAAGGAAGCCGCTCCAATGTGAGAGAAAGCAAATTGCTTTCACCGGAAAGTATGACTCTCCGTCTTCTGGTCGTACGACGTTTCTATTACTGTCGTCTCAGCGAGCGAGCCGTGCCTTGATTCCAGGCTTCACCAAGTAACAGCGGCCCAGACCACAGGTGACGGAGGCACGAGGAAGGCCGTGACTGACACAGAGTGACTTATAGAGTTTCTCCATTTCTGTGGGTTTTCATGCAATTTTGATCGCAATCCCGGCGGTATTTTGTAATAGTGTGATAGGGTTTATGTCTGTGGCGTCTCCTAGACTAGGATCATTCATTCCTCAGTCATCCTTAGTTCCAAACCTTCAATATTTCGATTCAAGTCTCAATTAAACCGAACTATGATTATAATAGAACAAAATTGAATTCCATTTTTCATTTATAATACAACATTACAAATGGTTCAATCCGTACAACTGAGTTATTCTAACTAGTTCACACAAGAGAGGTTGTGGCATCCAGCATCCCTGGTGATGCTGGGCTCATCTCAGCGCTGCTAACGGCCAACATCTCCCATGGCGGCCACGGACCACCACGGGACAACGCGCAGTTATTACCGTCGTTACCAACGTTGATGACGCTATAATGGAACGGCTCGTCTAGAAAAAAAATAAAAAAGTAGGTATTGGAAAATCATGCTTTAACCAACGCTGGGTAATTAATTCATACACTTACCTTGATTATTATCATTATATGATATCCTGCACATCCTGCGAGTATTATTATGTGATATCCTACACATTATATAAATAATGATATCCTACACATCCTATGAGCATTGTTATATGATATCCTACTCATCCTATGAGCATTATTATATGATATCCTACTCATCCTATGAGCATTATTGAATGATATCCTACTCATCATGTGAGCATTATAATATGATCCTACTCATCCTATGAGCATTATTATATGATATCCTACACATTCTATAAGCATTATAATATGATATCCTACTCATCCTATGAGCATTATTATATGATATCCTACTCATCCTATGAGCATTATTATATGATATCCTACTCATCCTATGAGCATTATTATATGATATCCTACTCATCCTATGAGCATTATTAATGATATCCTACTCATCCTATGAGCATTATTATATGATATCCTACTCATCCTATGAGCATTATTATATGATATCCTACACATTCTATAACCATTACATAAGTCTGTTCACTACGCGAGAATTGGCATTTTTGTGTTTTTAATTATAGAACTACATTAATGCCCCGAAAATGATCGCTCAATTTGATGGTGGGCAGCAGGAGGCGTGGTGGTGGAGGCTGACCCACCCCGCAGGTGAGTGGGTCAGCCCCACCACCACCAGCGTGCCTCTGACCCACTTCTTAACACCACACAATGCCATTGCTCGTGTCATGCTTTTCTGCTTCTCAATATGATAATTGTTTGCTTTCCTTATTACAGTATTTATTTTGTTGGAATTTTTTTTTTAAACTGGTGTAAAGTTAGAGGATTTATGTTAGTATGTGTTTGTTTAATTGATGCTAAGTGGGTTTTAATTTTTTTTAAATATTCATAGCAAAATAGTTTATGTGTATTTCGTAGATCTGTTTTTGGTTTGAAAATTACATGTCACCGAGACGCGGGGTGAGCCAGTGACCTCTGGTCCCGGACTGACGCCCCAGGTCACATATTTTTATAATTCCTTCCTGCCCGACAACCAGCTACGGATGCTCCACGAGGTGGTTTAGGCAACTCTCTAAATTATTACGATTATAATTGGCGCAGCTTTCAATTGGAGAATGTTACACGGCTCCGCGTGTACCTGTTTCTGCTCGTGTTAAGGATATCTTAAGGATATCTTGAGGTGATTTCAGGGGGCTTAGTGTCCCCGCGGCCCGGTCCTCGACCAGGCCTCCACCCCGAGGAAGCAGCCCGTGACAGCTGACTAACACCTAGGTACCTATTTTACTGCTAGGCAACAGGAGCATAGGGTGAAAGAAACTCTGCCCATTGTTTCTCGCCGGTGCCCGAGATCGAACCCGGGACCACAGGATCACAAGTCCACCGTGCTGTCCGCTCGTCCGACCGGCTCCCACACCAAACTTTGCAGTCATTGATGGTTGGTCGGGGATGGTCATAGGCAGCGCGGGGTTCACCACTATGAATTCCCCAATTTCATGGGAAGTTGTCCAGTCCTCCACAGAGGTACCTGCCAATACTCGCAAATGACACACATTTATATACAACACTTAATGGGAGATTAACCCATCGTAGGATATAATGATTGAGGGAAAATATAACTTTTTCATATAAAAATCCATAAGACTAAGTCCATAGTATTTGAGTTCCCTTTTCCATAGTATTTGAGTTCCCTTTTGTACATTCCTGGTGCAGACAAAAATGAATGACTTAAAAGAATAGAAACTAGAATGGTCGGGTACAAGCCTGGACTTAACAAACATATAATCTAACAAACTGAAATTTTCAAAACTCAAAAAGAGCACTTTACTGACCCTCTTTCACTGTCACAAACTCTACAAACCGTAATAATAACAAGCGAATTAATAAATGCTTGGAAAGTCAATTTACACATAAGATACTTTCAAGTTAAAATAATTAATCACAGATAATTGTAAAACATGACACACACACACACACACACACACACACACACACACACACACACACACACACACACACACACACACACACACACACACACACACACACAAGGTGAAAATCGTGAATAATTGCAAAAGGCGCCGCTTGGGACATCAATGCAAACTTTAAATCTGCAACAACGAGTTATATATAAGCTATAATATAAGTGTACCACCACATCAACCGTACCGACAGCTACTTATAGGTTCTGACGAAGGTGGACAACTAATTGCTTTAAACAATGCTCTTCTATGTTGCGCACATGTCTCCTCTCTTCTCCTCTCCTCTATGTGTGGTCAAATCAAGTTCAGTCTCATCTCGTTGTTCAAAACCCCTCAGCTCATGAACCAGCCTCGTTGGGTATCTTAGGATCTTTTCTCGTTTGTCCCTTGTACTCTTTCAGGTTAAATCACGAGGAAAATAACACGAGATAAATAATGTGAAAGGAAATGTATATGTTTATCTCTCAGAATGTTTGGTAATATGTTTATTGTTTGTGATGTGTGTCTATGTATGTATTAACACAATGTACTGAACGGGGTGAGAATAGCTTGAGCTACCTCATCCCTTTGTGTGTATTTTACCTCAATAAACTTATTTCAATTTCAATTTCAATTTCAATAAAGTGAAAGCATATGACCACAAAAGAATTCAAAAGAGTTTTTTAAATAAAAAAAGATGCAATACTTGTGCGCTTTCGTGTTTATTTCAACACATCTTTCGGAAGTACTGAGACAGTGGTTCAATATCACAGGAATGGGGCAGTGAGGGGCCAGATTTGAGATCAAAGTCTTGTAGATTATATTCTGAAGTTTATGGTCATATCTCAAAGCAAATAGTTTGCAAGTAATCTTCAAGCTAAAAGCTACTTTAAATAATTTTACGAAACGGATCAAGAAAGTACCAGCTATTATTAATATGCATAGTAGATGTTTTAGATATTTGCATTGAAGTTGATCAGAAAGATCTTCGAAACTGTTTTAATAAAATTTGTAATATGAATTATGAGAAAGTGTGGGAAGTTAAGATGTGCCAAGTATGGCGGCTGTAGTATCCTTGTGTTGTGTAGACTCTGGAGACCAACACAGGCATCTGCTGGTGATCTTCGTCTCTTACCAGTCTCTTAACTGATATAATTATTTATGTAAGGAGAGTGTGTGTGTAAGAGTCATTAATCACAACATTTATCACTAACTACCTGGGTAAATATGAAAATATATAGCCAAAACTCGTATTCACTAATCAAGCTGACATTTGTTTAATGAAATTTGTTTTTCAATGACCATGAAGAACCCCGCGTGATTAACCTAGCTAGTAAAGGAGCCAAGAAACTTGCAGCCTTACACCAGGGATTGCAAAACCACATAAGGTGGAGAACTGAGAAAAACAATTGTCATCTTTAGTAAATTGGCATCCACACTTCCGTGGAAATAATCATTAGAGCTTTGACCTCACACACGTGGGGTCCACAGTTCGAGTCTCCTAGAGCCCAGGTGATTGGACAATCATCTTTAGTCTTAACCAATTCAAATTAACTGGCCAATATACGAGAGCCTTCAACACAGGTGAGATGTTGACTGACTGACTGCTATAGACACGGCCCAACCTCGTGGACCACCATAAGTTGGCAACCACAACACAAGACGCTCAGCCGTCAACAGTCTCATGTTGGATGTGCCCTCCTGGAGAACATCACTCCCAGGCTGACAAGCATTTGGAACTTGTTCGCTCATACGTGTGAAGTCAAGCGATCATATTCAGGCTCCGACACACAGTTGGCTCCCGGCTCATTATATATACCTTAAAATTGAATGTAAATTAGCATTCAATTTAGTCCATTCCTAAAGGATACTAAAATGAGACTCCTGGGATCTGGATTCAGAGAAGCTGACTTAGGATAACAGCTCTTATACCTTATTAAGAACATTAGCAGCGTCCTTAACGAACCCTAGTCTTAGCTAAACAAAAAACTGGGTCGATGATAGTGTGTGGAGATGTGGGTAGCATCTGGCCCCTCACGTGCTGCGTCATGGTACGGGCTAAATGTGGCCTCCAGCCAAGCATGTACGTGCACCTCCTGCTAATTCACCAGGTCATCCTCCCGTATCATCCATGCAACTGTCCAACCACTTGGGCTGGACGGTAGAGCGACGGGCTCGCATCATGCAGGTTGGAGTTCAATTCCGGACCGTGCAAGTGGTCGGGCACCATTCCCTTCCCCCCGTCTCATCCTAAATCCTTATCCTGACCCCTTTTCAAGTGCTATATAGTTTTAATGGCTTGGTGCTTTTCCCTCCCTCCATCTCCCCGCCATCCTACTCCCATATCCCTCTGCTTGTCGAATCCTCCTCGCAGCCTCTCGTTTGTTTTCTATCCTCCTCTTTCTCATTTTGCTTTCATTTTTTCCCTTTTCTAGCGTTCGTTCCTTCTTGAAATCCCTTTTCTCACACCTGAACATTGTGTATATACCAGTTCTTTCTTTGTATCTTTTACATACCCCAGTAACCGGTTGAACCCGTGTTCGATCCCGGGGCAGGGTAAACCGTTTGGGCACGCTTCCCTCCTGCAGATGACTCGGTTCCTACAGCAGGGAAAGTTACCTATAAGTACGGCGACTTCTGTGGGTTACATCCAGTTGGTGACCACGGAAAACCAGTCCTCACTACACCCTATCACCTCTCCCCCCCCTCCCTCCTTCCCTCCCTCCGACCAACCTTTATAGAGAGAACTGTGCCCACAAACTGTGCTCCATTTACACCCACCCACCTCCCACCCTAAACCCTCCCATTTAATACTCACCCACAACCCTCCCAGTCCACCACCCACACCCAACCGTAGCGACCACGGACTTTCCAGCAACACCTCCCCTACTCTGACCGCGCCTGGAGGCCCGCCATCAGTTGCCATCTTGTTTCTTGACCTCATTCTTTATGTTCTCAATAGCCAGGGAGAGCACCTAGTCTGTTTAACGAGGAACCTTCGTGTTATTAGAACATTTTTATTTTTTTTTGTTTTTGATAAATGTTTATTGATTTTTTTGTGATTTTCTGCTTGCTATATATATTTTTCACAAACCCACACCACACCCCGACCACCGAGGGAGATTCGAGGAGCGGAACCACTTAAGAAAGGTCTATGGAACCACTTTAGAAAGGTCTATGGAACCACTTTAGAAAGGTCTATGGAACCACTTTAGAAAGGTCTATGGAACCACTTTAGAAAGGTCTATGGAACCACTTTTATGGAAAGGTCTATGGAACCACTTTAGAAAGGTCCGCGAAACTAAGGATTAAAACCACGATTTCAATCTGTTATTTCATAATATCAAGAGTTTCCCGAAAATTATAGAATTTCAATATGGTTTTCAAAGAAATTACGGTTTTCGTACGTTAGGCTTAATATTTGCAAGGATAACGACATGCCGGAGGACGAAATATAACTTGAATTTGAGCTCCTCATTAAANAAGTAGGGAAGTGTGGTTGGAAACTCTCACCACGAGCCCACAGACTGTCATGTGTAACAGAGCCCGCTGAGCGCTCTACCCGCCCTTGAACGCCCTACACGCCCTTGAACGTCTGTACAGTCTCGAGGATAAGAACCAGAAGCTGTAGCAAGAGTCCTACAGACCTGGCAAATTAACAGGCTGAAGTAACCAGGTCACCTGTCACTAATAGTTAACTTCACATTCTTCTCCCGTTGAGATGGACAGGTTAGACACCTTAGTCTTTCACAATGCTCTGCAAACACTTCTTCCACAGCACACGCACTGATCCCAGTCAGAGCTGCAAGTGTGCTTGGGTTTTTAAAAGGTTTTAAAAGTCTTTAAAAGACTCTGAATTGCTTAATCTTCGAATTCCCTTACTGGTATGTTAGGATCAATATTCAAATTCATTTAAAACTTCAACTCTCCTTTTAATATAAAAAAATTATTCTGATGCGTAAACATGGATTGAATAATATTTAGGTTGTGACTTTTGACCAGACCACACACACTAGAAGGTGAAGGGACGACGACGTTTCGGTCCGTCCTGAACCATTCTCAAGTCGAAACGTCGTCGTCCCTTCTAGTGTGTGGTCTGGTCAACATTCTTCAGCCACGTTATTGTGACTCATTGCCTGCATAGGTTATGACTTCCTTAACATATGTAACGGTACCTTGGGCCACGAGAGGCGCCGCTGCCATCACCACCAACGCCAGCACCAGGATGAACGGTGGTGGCGCCATCTTCAGGGCCTTGTACACTTCTGTCGATTATGAAATACCACTTAATAAAAAAATAATGTTATTATGCAATATTATACCATTTAAGTCACTATTTATCATGCGATAAGGCCTCACAGAGCGTACTATACTGAGTACTCTTGGCACTTTTCCTGTTACTGAGAAGTATTCTTACGGCGTCTAAGAGGGAAGTTGATGGTGAGATCATGTTCACTATTGTCCCAGCATGATACATGTTCACTATTGTCCTAGCATGATACAATGATACATGTTCACTATTGTCTCAACATGATACAATGATACATGTTCACTATTGTCCCAGCATGATACAATGATACATGTTCACTTTTTCCCGGCATGATACAATGATACATGTTCACTATTGTCCCAGCATGATACAATGATACATGTTCACTATTGTCCCAGCATGATACAATGATACATGTTCACTATTGTCCAGCATGATACATGTTCACTATTGCCCCAGCATGATACAATGATACATGTTCACTATTGTCCAGCATGATACAATGATACATGTTCACTATTGTCCCAGCATGATACAAAATACATGTTCACTATTGTCCCAGCATGATACAATGATACATGTTCACTATTTTCTCAGCATGATACAATGATACATGTTCACTATTGCCCCAGCATGATACAATGATACATGTTCACTATTGTCCCAGCATGATACAATGATACATGTTCACTATTGTAATAACATGATACAATGATACATGTTCACTATTGTCCCAGCATGATACAATGATACATGTTCACAATTATCCCAGCATAATATAATGATTCGCACTATAAATATTGTTACCTACATGACACATAATATTATTAATCACAAACAATTATTGATGAAGAAAACGACAGATTGTTAATATTAGGATGAATGCACTGTGTACATAACTAACAGATATTTAACAACCCCATCTCTCTCTCTCTCTCTCTCTCTCTCTCTCTCTCTCTCTCTCTCTTCTCTCTCTCTCTCTCTCTCTCTCTCTCTCTCTCTCTCTCTCTCTCTCTCTTCTCTCTCTCTCTCTCTTCTCTTCTCGTTCTCTCTCTCTCTCTCTCTCTCTCTCGTTTTCTCTCGCCATGTCTGACGAGAAACTAAAAAGTATTATAAAATCTGAGTGGCACTTCCGGCGGTGTAGACAATTTTAACAAAAAAAACGGAACATAATCGATAACAAATTTATGGGACAATGAGCTATTACTCGAGGAAGAAGATAACATACGTTAGGAACAAGACTACAAATACGAGACAAGGTGATAACTGCATGAGGGATAAACTAACAAGAACATGGAGACATGATAACAACTATATTATGAACAAGATGGCAAGTACAATGTAACAATTACATGAAGGACTTGGTGGGGAGAAATACACGAATGACTAAGCGACAAAAACACGAAACGCCAGGTAGTAATGGCCCATCCCGTCCTTATGCACACTACGGTAACCCAACGATGCAAATACAGCCTACTATGAAAAGTAAGAGCCCACAGGTATCTACGTTTTCTATGTAGCAGAGTAATAGGTTAGGAAGGTTGCTTGGGTTCCCACATTTCAGGTTAGGAGAGGAGGTTGGATTTTATACGTAGTGGTAAATCATGGGATGGGGTTGAATAAGCAGAGGGGGTACATACCCAGACGCATAGGGTACCACATGCCCTCGCATCAGTTATGTCAAGAAGTAGAAATACAACCGTATATTTAACAACCTTTTGCTTGCAAGGTCTTAATACATAAGCGTGTATTAAAGACTGTATATTCAGTCTCACCTCAGGTAGGCAGCAAGGAGATGGGTGTCAGACGCTGGACGGTGTTGGCGCCGCGGCGGAGGACCTGTGTCTGCCTCAAGGCATCTTCTCCTCGCTTATATACGTCCATCTCTAGAGGGGGCCACAGCCCAGGTCACGATGATGTGATATGTCTTGATCAACAGAGCTAGAGACCTTGATACTGGAGACTGGCACTTTGTGTGTCACCAGGGCCGGAAACTGGCACTTTGAGTCGCCAGAGTTGGAGATTGACACTTTATGTGTCACCACAGACGAAGACTGGCACTTTATGAGTTATCAGGGCTGAAAACTGATACTTATTGTGCCACCTCCGTGACTCTGCATCACGAGGGCTTGAGACTGGCACTTACTCGATCACCGATTGTTAATGTGATGGTTGTGGGGGTGAGAGAGGGGCCCGCGTCCCAGTCCGCAGCTGCCAATGCCATAAGACGTAAGTGATTACTCCAATCGCAGGAGAACTGTGATGTGCCTCGAGGATTGGAAACACATTTGTGATCTGTCTACATCTTGGGTTCATGTTTAATCAACCTCGGAAATATGCGCAGTTGTTTACTACGTATTAGGATTTGATATATATTGATTATAAATTGCTATTGGGACAATGCTATGTTGTTTGTTCATAATTGCTAACGTTATATGTTATTTAATCTATGCTCTGGTCGGAGTCTAAGGGTCATTTATGAACTAACTTGAAGGGGTACCCGGATGTGCCCCAGTCGATTCCAAAAAAGTGTTTTGCATTTATTCTCCAGAATGACTTCATCAGGTCCATGAAGGGAGGCAATGGGGGCTAACCCTGACCACCTGCCAAATGACAGAAAAAACTAATAGTGACCCAGAAAGATTTCGTTGGTTTTGGTGCAGAACCCAAGGCTACAGAACCCCCTTTCTCCAATGTATGGCCCGGAACACCGACGTGTGGTTCACCCCAAAATGTTTTGCCATTAAAGTATTAAGGTATTATAAGATTATTGATTCTAACACGAATTAGGACATCATCTGCATATCCCACGTGTTGTGTTCCTTCCGGAAAATCAATATTTGCAATGGCGTTCATAAGTACATTGAATAGTGTAGGGCTTAAGACTCCGCCTTGGGGGGTCCCGAGTTCCATATTCATTGTTCTGGAGACTGCTCCATTGAAGCAAACCTTGGCTTTCCTTCCTGTGAGGTAGTCTTCAACGCATTTCATGAGTCTCCCCTTGACACCCATGCATGCAAGCTCGTCCAGGATCGCAATCCCCTGTGCTTTGTCGAAGGCTCCTTTGATGTCAACAAATACAGAGTACCTAGCCGTGTCATTAGCCAAGTAATTAACTAACAATTTGCTGTGCTCCGTCCTTTAACAAATCCATTGACCCCCTCCCCTAACCTGCCTATTTTGTGCAACAGTCGGTTTAGGATGATCCTTTCAAGCATCTTGCAAGTGCATGACACGAGACTGATAGGTCTGTAATTACCAGGGTCATTAGGCTTCGGTATGGGAACAATTATTGCGTGTTTCCATTGTGTGGGCAACACTCCACTTAGGAATGACTTGTTAGACAGGTGGAGTAGTGGATTCCCAGACACTTCACACAGTGCATTGAGTATGTCGTAGGTGACGCCATCTTCACCAGGTGCTGTACTTTTACCCTTTTTCATAACGCCCCTTACTTCTTGGGCTGTGATTGGTTCCCCATATTCGTCATCACTAGACAGTGCTCTTGTTATCCTAATTCTTCTGTCATCATGTCGCAGGAGCTGTTCCCTGCTCATTTCTGCAGGGAGGCAGGAGGAGGAGGATGCTGCATCACTCCACTTGTGAATTAGTTCTTCAGCCTTACCCTGGGGGTCTTTGTGAGCCGCAAGCCGGGCTCTGCCACACTTAGCTATCTGAATTTTTGCCCACACTTGTCTTGCAGATGTTTCCCGTCCAATAGAGCTAGTGAACTCAAGCCATTATCTTTCCTGCTCTTTAATCTTCTCTTCCCTGGCTACTTGACACACAGTTTTAAACAGCTCTTGGTTACTTTCAGTGGGATGTCTCCGGTACTCTCTACTCATGTCTCGCACATTTCCGTTAAGCATCTTTATGTAATCATTCTCATTCATTCTCAATCATTCTCTTTATGTAATCATTCTCACAACAGACGATGAAGGTTACTGCCTAGTCCAAGGCAGAAGTGGCAAGAGACGGGATAAGTTACAGCGACAGGGTGAGCAGCAACAGCAACCTCAACAACAACAAGAACAACAAACAACAACAACAACAACAACAACAACAACAACAACAACAACAACAACAACAACACACAACGACAAGACGAAGACACTGAGTGGCACACCCTAATCTTTCCTGCAATGGGATTGACAGCAGCAGAGAAGTTCAGATGGATTGTTGAGGCCGCCCGCGCCCACAGCACAGAGTATCGCATAGAGAGCAAGTGTGTAGGCGGCAATGTTAGTGCACGGGTGCAGGGTTACCGTGCCCTGAAGTACTTCACAGAGACCAGTCTTGAGTATCAAGGTAAGGATATTAAATTTTTGGAAGCAAACCCACAGACAAGACAAACTAAAATTATAATTAAGAACTATAGTATTCATGTTGACGTGGATTTTCTCAAGGACCATGAACAGATTGTTTGGGTGGAGCGCAACACTGGACCAGGGGGACTGGCCAAAAATCAAGCAATTGCTATGTGGAAGGGAGACCTGCCTCAAGTCATTAAAGTTCCAGGCATGAGGGCTTGCAAAGCGGAAAGGTATATTGGCAGCCCGTCCTTATGTGGCAACTGTCAAAGGTGGGATCAGAAAACGCTGTTGTTGCTGGTGGCCTGCAGGTCGTCATGGCCACCACAACTTGGTTGATCAGGCACACGCTACAAGGTTGTCTAGTCGTCTGGAGCCCTTGTATGGCGGGCGTGCTCCTACTGGGCACTTCTCGCACCTCTTCTCTCCCTTTATTTACACTCTCGTATGTTAGCTTCCATTGATAAGTCGAATAATGTCAAATATTCTGGTGAATTTAGCTCATTTTAATGTGTTTTTTTAGTTTTAGTAAATGAAGATTATGCACATTTGAGAGAGGACAGTTTTGAGAATGTAATTAGCTCGTTTAAAGTTCAAATTACATTTGAGAAGGATCCTATCCAATGGGAACACTATCAAAGAGCAACGCCAATTCAACATGAATTAATGTTGATGATGATTCAACGTGGAGGCGGCACCACTCATTGATGATTGTGCCCACTGGGGAGTACTACGTGTCAACCCCCCCCCCCACCCCTGCCTCTCACGTGGCTAACAAGGCCCAGGCTGTCGTTGCACGACGGCCGCCTTATGCAACTAAGGGGGGGGGGGAATATGTAGATTTCCTGGTGCAGTAGAAATATATCCACTTTTGGCCTTTTGTACTGTTGTTGCAACATTGCGCGTCGGAATGTTGTCCCCAAGGTCAGCTATACCATAAAATACGGTCCCCCTCCATCTGGGGTGTGTGTGGTCGGAGGCCTCAATCAACACAACCCATCATAATCAAGTGGATCATAAAGCGCTAGTCAAACTAATATAAGTTAACCTTCCTTCCTGCTTATAATTAATGTAAACTCCCTAAACTCACTCCACTAATCTCTTGTGGCCACACTGAAGCTCTTCAAATTGAGAATAAACTTGAGCAACAGCTCCACACACACGCGCGGGCACGCCAGGCTGCCCCTGCGCCACACACACGCCTCGCTGGGGGGCGCCACACACACAGCCTTTCAGCGGGTGTCACTATTTATTACGCCTATATAACCAATTAGTTTGCATTCACATAAATTAGGATATGTACAGGTGGCTTGTGTAGACACGCGGTGGCGTGCTCTGGTGTGTGTGTGTGTGTTGGGGGTGTGGAGGAGGGTGGGGTTGTATGTGCTCATACTAAGGTTTATATATCGTCTTCCTCTGCTCTTGAGATATGTTTACAAACTACGTATTAACCTAATAGTAGGAGTATTGTGCGTCCAAGGTGAGATACTGCGACTCTGTGTGATTCTGAAAGCCGGACCGGTGTGTCGAGGGCTTCCAGTGCCTGCAAACTAACCAGGCACCCGCCGATCACCCCCCCCCATTCCCCCCGGGGCATATCAGGGCAAGCCAGGTTCATGTAACATTGTGTCAACGTTGATGACGTAGATATAATGTTGATTTCACGTTACTCGAGCACATTTTGGCCGCTGGCCCTCCTACACTTGGCGCCATTCTCGCCTGATGTCTCGTGCCCCTTGACCGCTCTTGTCCTCGTCCTCAGGGTCGCCCGTACCGCCTCAGGGTCGCCCGTACCGCCTCAGGGTCGCCCGTACGTCCTTACCAGACTTACAGCCACCAGGGTTCCCCTAGGGGAACAGTGGTAATTCTTTTAAATTAGTTAAAGACGGTAACTTGTCTTCACTGACTATAATTTTGCCTAATCGGAGAAATTCATGTAGGTCTTATATTCACTGCCACGCAGGGCAGAGAATCATACACAAGACAATAGGCCTAAATTGTAATTTAAACTTGCATTATTTTATGTTGTTACAATTTACACCTCGGTGGATCAGACCGACAACCAGGAGGCCTGGTCAGAAACCGGGCCGCGGGGACATTAACCCCCGAAATGGATGGCTTCAAGCAATTATACCAGATTCAATGTAATATTTCCGTAGATGATTGCACAATCGTCTAGGCGGTCTAGATCTTTTACAGTTTTGCATTGAATAGTATTGTATTCAAAGTAAATGGTTTAACTGTTCGACAGTTTTCAGACTGATTTATTCTGAAGGTATATTATATTTATTATATATTTTATTCTGCCCGAAACTCTTTGCGTAATAGTAGCTTTAGGCATTGTATGTACTAGCTCTATCTATAAATCCATCAACTTTTGTATTTCACCTTGTATGTATGTACTTTACCTGAATAAATATTTGTATTTGTATGTTGAGTAATACTGCAGCCAGGTATACTGTGGCCAGGTGTGGTCCGGGCCAGTTATGCTCGGCCCCAGGTATACTGTGGGCCAGGTGTGGTCCAGGCCAGAGGGAGACAGGGAGCCTGGCCCCGCCTCTGACGGTCTGCTCCCACCTGTCTGCTGTATCCTGTCATTGCATGCTGTTGTCGCGCCTACACCGTGTAAGGATAATTTACGTTATACAAGACTGTGGTGACGTGAATTTTGCTTTTGGGTCATCTAGTCTCTAACAATGGCAGACACGGAGACTATCTCGCCACACTGACGGTGTGGCGAGGCTGTGCCGTCTCTGTCATAACGATACAAAGACTGCACTATGGTCCGAGACGGGACCTAAGAGCTAAAGCTCGTCCCACCCCCCGTAAGCAGAACTAGGCGAGTACTAATATATATATATATATATATATATATATATATATATATATATATATATATATATATATATATATATATATATATATATATGTGAGAAAGCTGCATAAACGCGCAAGCCATATATCACTAAGAACTCTTGACCCGGCCAGGATTCGAACCCAAGACGATCATTGGTGCGGTGGTCACGGTACTGTGTACGTTTAGGGGTGATCCTGGACGGCATGGGTTCGAATCCTGGCCGGGTCAAAGAGTTCTTAGTGATATATGGCTTGCGCGTTTATGCAGCTTTCTCACATATATATATATATTATTATATATATATAGATATATATATATATATATATATATATATATATATATATATATATATATAATATATATATATATATATATAATATATATATATAAATATATATAATATATTTATTATGTATGTATGTAATAGTGCGTCTCGCGAACCAAAGACCTATTAGGCCATACGCAACAGCTCCTATTTACAGTAGATCCACACGTGTAGACTACGCTTGAAACAAGCGCATGATCCTGCGTCTATATAATTATAATACACACAGCATTAACATGCTTAAATCAGACAGGCAAGTATGCTTACTATTAGTTTGAATTATAGCATAGTAAGAAACCTGTTTAGTGTTTGCAGGTTATAGTCGTGTGTGTGTGTGTAAAGTAAAGTCTTTGAAAATGTAATAAGTTATTACGAAACGCGTTCAAGTGTCGCGTCAGACTAGAAATAAAAATGAATTTGGAGGACTGATTTTTCAATTACCATCGACAGTGAAAAGAAACATAAGAAATATGGAGAAAATTCGTGTTAGAATTATTATTCTTACCTTTTCGGTCATATTTAACAACATATATATATATATATATATATATATATATATATATATATATATATATATATATATATATATATATATATATATATATATATATAATATATATATATATATATATATATTCATATATATATATATATATTCATATATATATATATATATATATATATATATATATATATATATATGAGAATGAATGAGTGACTGTAAGGAATATGACTTTTACGTATGTCAGACAGGATCCTTGCACTTGGACTGGTGGGTAGAGCCACGGCCTCTCTTCTTGCAAGGTTGGCGTTCGATCCCCGATGATTGACCCAGTTGGGCACCGTTCTCTGACTCTGTTCTCATATCTCAGTTCATAGTCTGTCTTCATAACCCTTCCTACTGCTATGTAGTCATAATGGGTATGACCTTTACCCTGGTAATTCCTTATCTCTGTAAGGGGAGAGTGGAAGCCCAGTTGATTAAAGGGACCTCCCATAAGTTGAACACAATCTTCGCTCATTGTCACAAAAATAACTCTTCCTACGCTTACAAACCCTAAAACGTTATAGATTCTATTACAAAGTATTATTACAACTGAACAAGTTACATCAAGCAGTAATATTCCGGAACAGCAGCGCCAGTAACCCAAAGGCGAGCCAGACCCTTTCTGGCGCATTATTATCTTGTCATAATATCTTGTGAACAAACAAAGACTTTATACTTTAACTTGGTGACATAATCAGGATGAGAAAAAAGACCAAAGTTTTCAAATTGCATTTTACAGAAGAGAAACTTCACTTATAAATGTATATAAACATTATTAGGTGACAGAATCTTGCAGCCCGATATTAGGAGTAAATGTCTAACTTTATTGAACAAAAATTTAAACTTTCACATTAAATTGCTGACTATATAACGAAAACAAGTGCAACATGAATGCGCTCTCGCTAATATGATGCTGACATGTGCATTTACACTTTAGATTAGTTAGGTATGTTAGGTTACGTTAGGTTAGGTTAGGTTGGGTTAGGGCACTTAAACAGTACTTTTTCAGAAGTACACAGGCTGGAGGCTGCACTTGATTATATGTGCTAATGAGGGATATGTACCATTACTACACATCACCCCATTAACATGTGTTCTAAGAGTTCAACACTCCATGGGTCTGCAAACTAATACTACAGTAACTCATATGTCTATATACTAATAGCACAGCAACTTATAGATCTGTATCCCAATATTACAGCACCTTATGGGCTTGTATCCCAATACTACAATACCTCTTTGGACTCCTTCCTAATATTACAGCACCTCATGAGTTTGTATCTTAATATTACAGCATTGCATTGGCTTGTATCCCAATATTACAGCACCTTATGGGTCTGTATCTTAAAATATATAACTGAATTAGCTTGTATCCTATTATTACAGCACCTTATTGGCTTGTATCCTAATATTACAGCAATGAATTGGCTTGTATCCCAATATTACAGCACCTTATGGGTCTTTAGTCTAATATTACAGGGGCTTGTATCCCAATATTACAGCACCTTACGGGTCTTTAGTCTAATATTACAGGGGCTTGTATCCCAATATTACAGCATCTCTTCGGTCTTCACACTTGCGAGCTTCCCGACGCCATGTGGTCCGTCAATAGCTCATCCGCCTCTGCTTCAAAGGAAACAGAGAATTAGCATAAATGGATTTAAGTCCGAGTGGAAAACTAATGCAAGTGGAGCGCCCCGAGAGCTCTGACCTGGGACCTCTTTTGTTACTACACACACACACGGGCCGTGTAAGTATAAGATATATATATACATATATATATATATATATATATATATATATATATTATATATATATATATACACTATATATATATATATATATATACATATATATATATATATATAATATATATATATATTATATATATATATATATATATATATTATATATATATTATATATGTGTGTGTGTGTGTGTGTAACTTTCGCTTGAAACAATCAAGCGAACCTACGTGTATTGTGTTGCCTAGTCATTTCTTTCATAAGTCATCTACCCTATTCCAGACCATTATATACCGTTATGTATATCACCCTTTAAGATTTCTATTTAATGAATTTCTAGATTTGTTATACTCTTTGCGTTTCTAGATAATGCAATTAATGCTTTCTTAATCTCTCTTCGTAAGCGAGGTATCTAATTCCTAAGATTAATTTATCAGTCTTATCTCCACGTACTAAAGTGAATTTATGTCTATTCTATAGACCGAAACTTAACTCTGTGTTCTGAATGGGGCATAATAAGGATAAGAAAAAGCTGAAAAGAAATATTTAATGTCTTTCTGCTTTCAGATATTAATCCTATTATCCTATTATACTTACTTTTCATTTTCATTAGAATAAAGTGTTTATAATTGGCATGAAAATTCAATGAAAATTACTCTGCAACACATTTTGATGATCTTTGCATTAGACATGAACAAATGTGTAATATGATTTAAGCTCTTTGCAACGTTAACAATGCATTTAACTGTAAATGAAATGTCAGCAAATATAATGAGTGATTTCGAATCTTGGGAATGCCAAGAACCAATCTTAATTTAGTCCTTTGTATAGTGTTAGTAATTTTAATTAAAAACAATAACATTACAAGCAACACTAAGAGATTGAAAACCAAGGACGTGTGTTTTTAAGTCTTATATGGCTGACAATGTGAAAACAAAAATTCATGACAGGTAATTCTTCCAGTTTTAAAGTGAAATAATGGCGAAGTTAGACTTGAACACACATCGAGCCTCACCAGGAAGAAGTGGTGGTTTTAATTGCGGAGGAAGTGCCGAATTGGCTGCAGTCCCAAACATCCCGGATTAAAGATCAAGTCGATGGGATTCGTACAGGCTGTAAGAAAATATTAATTTAATTGATATAATATTCCGACTAAGAAGACTATTTTGAATGATTATGCTAAGTATCATCTGAGTTCATCTTCCAAGGTGACTGGTTATGCAAGAAAGACCTGAGTTAGCCTGTTAGTTTGACTGATTATGATAAGGTAAATCTAAATTCATCTGTTGTTTTCCTAGAGTTATGGAAGGGAAACCTGAGTTTGTTTGTTAATTTGACTGGTTATTATATAATATTATACATAATCCAAACAGTTAAATATTTAAGTACAAGTTTACCAGTAAGAATGAATAATTAAATCACATTCATTACATTACTCGACATTTCAAACAAGTGCAAAGAAGAACCAACAATATAAAACATCCATAAAGAAGTAACCACATAACGAAATATATTCCTAGCAGCTATATAATTAACACTTAAGATAAGTTGCACTATACTGACGGTTGGGTGTCGTTACGACCTCCTTAGGTAGGTCCTCACACTGACCCTTCGCCCGGTCACACTCTGTTGACACAAGACACGTCATCAGTCCACCTCTGTTGTCAAGTGTCTAAACAGTAATATTTAACGAAAAAAGCACTTGGATTATATATATATATATTATATATAATATATATATATATATATATATATATATATATATATATATATATATATATATATATATATGTTCGGTGAACTAAAGGCAATACAATTATTATCATCATTATTATTATTACTATCAGTGCTAGTAGTAGTATAATTATTATCATTCATCATGCACGATATAATTATCATTTAACTATTCCAGTAATGATTAAAACAAGTAATAATAATTCATTATACAAATCAACTTTGCCCTGAGTATTAAGGTTCCATCGCATGTCTTAACTCACCATCAACCATAGTCTCAATGAAGACTCGCTCCTGAGCCATCACCTTCACCTCACCCAGCCACTTCTCAGTGTCCTTCTCCGGGTTTGGTGAACCTTTGCTGATCATGCACAAGTCAAAGGCGCACGAATCTGGCGGGAGAGAGGGAGGAGAAAGGTCGTGTTGAGGGTAATGGTCACTGCTCACATTGTCCCTCTGTATTTTACAGAATATTCATTTTTATGGCATATAATTCGTATTTATTTTTTCTCCTTAGAATGTAATTTAATCAAGTTCTGTCGATCGCATCATCAGCTTCTATTCCTTAAACTCTGTTTCTGTGTTTATCTTTCTGTTTCTATATTCCCACTCTATGTTTCAATGTTAATTCTGTTTTCCCTGGCGGAAGTCTTATCCACAAGTCTTGCTTAGCTCCCCGGAGGCACTCTGGTCATCCCCCTGATGGGATTTTTTGCCCACAAGCACCTGGCTGACCTCCATGGAGGGACTGTGACTATTCCCTGGTGGTAGTCTTACCCACAAGCACCTGGCTGAGCTCCCCAGAGGCACCCTGGCCATTGGATTTTGCCCCACCCACACTCTGCTGGCACAGTGCCAACATTCTCTTCCAGGAAACATTGTCTTGCTGGCATTGTTTGAACGTTGCTTGAGACTCCTGTAGATAAAATAGAAAAAATCCTGTCATTCTTTGACAACTTATTAAAGAAGCAACTTCCAACATAATGAAGACAGTGGACCTTCCACAGCAATCCTGCAATATTTGTTTGTGGAGTTTTAATAGTATTACTGATTTTTTGCTTAAATCTAAGCTTAATTAAGGTTGCAAAAGAATATTTATAATGATAAAGGATTAAATAAATATTCAACAAAAGGTATTCAGACTAGACCAAAAAATAAAATATTTTATTATACCGGTAATTCTAATTAAATATTCTTTTAACATAGTTCCCAGTAAAATTTTGTATATAATAAAAGGTGTTGGTTAATTTCTCATTTGCAGTGCTTTATTGGAGCACTGAGAGAAGAAAACTAATTTATATTATCTTTCTTTAGTGCAAATAAATGTTTGATGCTCAAAATTAGTTAGTTGCAATATCCGCATATGATTAGAAATTCCAAAATGTATAAATTACCGACAATATATAGTGTATAAAGAATAAATTTAAGGATTAAAGCATATCCATTTACCCAATTGATTTATGACAGGATATAAATCCTGGTTATCATTACTATGGCTCACCATTATTGGGAGACAAGAGGCCGAATAGGGTTATAGAGGTCCCTCCTCCCTCGTTCCTCCCCATACGCCAAGGACTGACGGGTCAACAGGATTCAACCCACGACAGTTTAGGTGTCACTCAGCAGACAACATTCTAACTTACCGTGTTGATGGATCTCCTGCGTCTCCCGGCGGCTCTGCAGGCGGGGTTGGTCTGGTCCGGTGTCTGCAGGCATAATATTGCGGTTAGTTTAGCTCTACCCCCCTAGTGTCTGTCAGATGTTGAACACCCCTTCCCCCCTTATATGTCAGTGTGAGGTTCGACCCTCAGGTGATCTCTATGGTGTAAAATGGCACTTTTGCAGGACAGTTTTCCGCCACTCACTGCTCCTAAAAATACTGTGCATTACCTTCCAGGACTCTGCGAACGCAGCAGGGGCGTTGAACGTAGGGTTGTACGGCACGTTGTTCCTAGTAGTGAAGTCGTTGGCAGTGTCCTTGTCCGGAATACCACACAAGCCGCGAAGCTCAGAATGTAGATAAGGGTTGGCCCACACGTCGAAGCGATTCTTGCAGTGCTGGAGCTGAAAAGGCAGTAGGGAAAGGAGGTGGTGAAAGGGTAGCAGGGAAGGCCCCCCAAAGGGTCCCTAGGTAATAATCTACTCTCATTTGTTAAATATAGATGTGACCCTTATCGAGATAGAGGTTCGGGTGCATCTACCAGTCATGGAGACATGGCGAGAGTTGTGGAGACTGGTATAACAATCTGACAGTCTAAAACTATCTTTGGCAAGCACCTTCATATTACAACTTTGCAGCAATTTAAAGAAATATTATACCACTCAAGTCAAGATTGAAACCAGAAGACGCGACCAGGCCATTAGCATTACATGAGAATGAGGAGGAGCCATAAGAAGACGACACCGGAAACACTGTTTATGTAGGCCAGACGTAAATCTGTGTATTTATGAATTTATGTTTGTAGGTTAGATTAGCATTTTAAAAGCACCCTTCTGGGGTTGATTGTTCTATAAATCACTGAACTATATGTTTAACAGATCTCTAGCCCTGTACATGGAGGAAAGAAGAAAATGTATATATATGCCGGCTAGCATTGTAATTGTGGTCACGACTGCGGTAGAAAATAATAACAAAGAAACTATACATGTAAGAGAAGAAGCAAGATTATTGTATAAAAATGTATTATTTTAAATTTAGATTTAACTAAAAATAATGCAGCCTAAGTGGATTTACTGCAAGACCTTCAGAGATCAGCGCCATGAGGCACTCTCCCTGTCGTTAAACTTACCATAAAACCTCCATACACCAGCAACTTTAGGCACTCTGCCTAGCCTCAGGCTCACGTTACGATTCTGAGAGCCCAGCACCCTGAGACATTCTCCCTGGCGCCAGACTTACCAAAAGACCTTGGGAGCCCAGCACCCTGACACATTCTCCCTGGCGCCAGACTTACCAAAAGACCTTGAGAGCCCCCTGAGACATTCTCCCTGGCGCTTTCTATGTTCTATTTTGTGTTGATATATTTAGCCCCCTTTTAATGTCTCCCTTGTTATACTCTTTCATTCATTTGCATACTTCAGTCATGTACGACTTCATTGCTTATCTGTAGTAATGTAAAATTGTTTTGTTTATTCTTTCTTGATATAGAGGCTTTTGTTGCCCGGAATTAACTTTGACATCTTTCTCTGTTCGCTTCCTATTGAATTAATGTTCATTCTATAGTGATGTGGTATAGTAATTATGATAATCTCCCTAACCATGTACCTCTACCTGTACAGTTAGTGTTTTGTAAGACACAGTTTCAACTACTTTGCTTTAATTTCCGAACATAATATAAAGAGAATTATGTTCTCTTATTATATATAATTAATATGTTCATAAAAGAGAGAATGTACGGATAAACAAATTATCACATGTGCTATGAAATTGTTTTGTATTTCCAAGAGATCTCTGGGCCAATCAAGAGTCTTCTTCACACGGTCAATATATATCACTTCAAATAAAACAAACATATCAATATTAATTCTTTGAAGAAGGTCAACATGAGCTGAAGGTTAAGGGGGTTTCCAAGCCCAATCGTCTTACATCAATTTCCATTTTTTTTACCATAGAAACTTGTGAGAATTGATTTTTGCTCATAAATCCTTATTAATTACCAGATTTTACATTACTGCGGTTATTCTTACATAATAAAAAGATAAATTTTGCTATTATACATACAAAATATTAATTGGAAGAACTTTAGAATAAGTGGCATCATTGCTCACAAACATATTATAAAACGTGTTAAGTGCAGAGATGGTCTTCGATTTTTTTATGGTTTACTATAATATATTAACGATTTTGTTCGAAAAATCCCGGAGAAATATTTATGTCTAAATCTAAGTAATAGCTTTCCATGGTGAATTGTGATTGTATAGTGTCGTAGGGTGGGTGTGAGTAGACCCTCATACCCTACTTTAAGTATAATTGGCTACTATTGCGACCACAAACAACTCATATAAAGTCTGAAATGCGGGTTTGATTGTCCGTAGAGTATTTAACCAAATTTTTTCTGCTGTTGTTGATTTCCTAGATTTCCTAGCCTTCCTTCTCATTTTTTGAGGTATTGTGATTACAAATAGATACAATTATTAGGCCTGGATTATTTTAATTTAGTTCCAGTCTAAATTGTTTCTGAATGTACCTCATTTTTTGTATTTATTATTTGGCACAATTTTATTTAATTCTCTGTTATTTATTAATGTTCTCCCTCCGTGATTAATTTGTGTATATTTGTGAAACAATTTTGCGTGCTCAGATTCGTGCAAACGGCGAAGAGTTTGGGTGCCAGCGGGTCCCTACGCCCAGAGGGTGACCGCCGGAGGAGTCAAGCACAATGTCCTTGTCTGGCGCAGGGAGAATGTCTCAGGATTCTGGGCTCTCAGAGGCGCCAGAATCCTCTCAAGGTCTTTGGTAAGTCTGGCGCCAGGGAGAATGTCTCAGGGGCTGGCTCTCAAGGTCTTTGGTAAGTTGGCGCAGGGAGAATGTCTCAGGGTGCTGGGCTCTCAGGTCTTTTGGTAAGTCTGGCGCCAGGGAGAATGTCCTCGGGCGCTCTCAGGGTCGTCTGGTAAGTCTGGCGCCAGGGAGAATGTCTCGGGCGCTCTCAAGGGTCTGTTGGTAAGTCTGGCGCCAGGGAGAATGTCTCAGGGGGCTCTCAAGATCTTCTGGTAAGTCTGGA
>WNGS01033470.1:11447930-11465067 GCA_020271785.1 Procambarus virginalis
GCATTTTGCAGTAAGAATACAAAACATTGTTTAATATGGAAGAGATCTTAGAGAAGGAGAGCCGTCATGTTCCCTCGCAGGGCAGCCAACACTGCGGACTTCATTCCACCTATTAAAGTATTCTCAATAAACTTTTCAACGGCTGATTAAAAAAGAGGAAATAGAAGATTGATTGATGATAAAGATAAAGCCACCCAAGAGGTGGCACGGGCATGAATAGCCCGTAAGTGGTACAATTTTTGGTTCAATAATTCTTTTCTGTATTCTGAGGAAGCATTTAATCGTCAAGCTGTTATCGCGGGGGAGGATACTGCTTGACAGTCTTTATGAGGGTGTCCAGCTACTGGACACCTTTTTTTGACCAGGAGAGTGGCTGTGTTGATGGCTTCAGGGTGACCACTGCAAGATTCAGGGACTCTTAAAGCTCTTCTAAGGTCGTTGGAGGAAATAGAAATTGAGGGAAGCTATTTAAGTGTGAGGGGGTCAGGGGGGGGGTGGTCAGGAGGAGTGATATTAGCTGTAGGAGCTATTTCTACCTCACTGACAAAAGAATGTGATCCCCTATACCTTCACTACCGAGTTGGACGGTTTACTGCCATCTACTACAAGATCATTTGCTACAGCAGCAAGATGACCATCAACTTACTTTTGAAGAGCTCTGGATAGACAGGCTAATTGGACGCGCCTATCCCTTGCTCAAGCCTGATAGATCTGTCTCACATATACAACTTGTGATGACCAGCCGCCATGTAGTTAGTGAAAGGCAATAAAACATTCTCACATTCTTTATAAACTCAAGCAACACCTTTTTTTAAATAATTACAGGTAAATATAACGTAGATGACTTGTGAGTTACAAATGTTCTACAATAACATGCTTACAGTTAATGGCTGTAATGCTGTATTCTCACTGCAGTATTTGTATTCGTGGGTTGTTACGTGTTTCAATTAGCTACTTGATGGTAAAGTTTGATGGTAAAACTTGATGGATTAGCTTACATGATGGTAAACTTCTACATGCTGCAAAGCCCTGAGCACAAAAAGAGATGTTTGCTTCTGTAATAATACTCAGTAACTCACTGAGGTTCCTGGTGCACTAATTGTTAGTCTATCTCTTCGCCGTTTCTCACAGTCCTCTTTCCCCCCCCCTCTCTCTCTCTCTCTCCTTTCCTCTTCTGTCCTCTTCTCTCTCATCTTCTCTCTCTCTCCTCGTAACCAATGCACAAAGCGTCTCATAAAGTCCCTGGAAGTTGCCATTCTGCTGACCGCCTTATCTCAACACATTACTAATTCCTCGCGGAGAGTCAAGTATTCAGGTTGTGTATCGGCGGTACTCTACTCCTTCACTCGGCCCTCACTCCTCTCTACTGGTGTTCAGTTGTTGCGGTGGGGCTCTTCTAGAGTTACAAGGCCTCCAGGCACCTTCTACTCTCACGCTGGCCTCACTGGTCACTGTAATCTTGTAGGTGGCAGTGTGTAGGTTCACACTGCTCACCTGTACCTCCTCGTCGGTGGTGATGTTGACAAGGATTGCACACTGGCCTCCATGCGGTTGCACAGAAAATAAGAAAGGCTGTGAGGGTACTGCCACTCGGCTCTTGGGTCCGGTCTCTAGCACACACAGGTGTTCCTCGAACACTGTGAGTTTGGGGTTACAATTGCTTGCAATCTGCAGATCCTCGTCTTCAGAAACTTCCCCCGAGAAGCTTCTCACGGGTTTCATAAAGGTTAGCCTTGAGTCTGTTCCTACTCGACGTCTTAAACTTGCAAAATCTTCGGTTTCTGCCGAGATGATCGCATAGCACCCCACCTCTCGCGACATCACAGAGTGCACTGATGCCCGCCAGCGAGTGCATTCACCACTCAGGCGCTCTGGTCGCATCACGTGACCTCGGGTCACCTCCCCATTGGTAATACCTTCGACCATGTGCCCAGTCATCTCTCTTTCCTTCATCCGGGAAACTCGGCGTCGCCGTGGCTCTTCGATTCTTGGCAGGATTTCTCTATTGAGGCCGGTTGGCGCTCGTCATTTTGTCAAATGCTCCATAGAAACTCATAAAATAGCTCTAAACTCAAAAGTTTGGCTTCAATAATTTTAAAATAAATATTTTCTAGAGTCAAATATTAATTAGATATATTACCGCAGTTCAGAGAGTTATAAAGAGTTCCTGACACAAATCTGCCTAATTAATTATAATTTCGTCGCCTGGAATACTGAACAGACACAATGTTATTAATCATGGAAAATGAATATATACACCCACACTATATCACCTTATAACTGGTATGAATAAATTAAGCACGGTTATAGTGTGTCTGAGATGGGAGTTGTTATCCCCAAGAGGTAGAGTAACATCTGGATGTGATATATTGATTCCATTCACATCATGGAATATTGATTCCATTGATATATTGATTTTTATGATATATTGATCACTGCAGTAATGGAACAGTTTACGGGCTATTCATGCCCGTACCACCTCTTGAGTGGCTTAATCTTCATCAATCAATCATTGGTACAGTGAAAGTCGCTTCTATCAACATAAAACACACTTGGGAATACATATATTCAACTCAAAAAAGATATTTCCCCTTATTTGTATTTAACTTAATAACAAAGTACAAAACACAAACAAGATTGAGAAATATAAGACATAAGAAGCTGGCAGACAAGGTCGGTCATGGACACCAAGGCAGCTGCCGGAATAACATAAGGATACTAATGATGATAAAGCAGGAAGCACCGTCAGAGGGAGGAAGACAAACAGGAATGGCGAGCGTGGAGGGACACACATAAATAAACACCTCCCCCCCCCACACACACACAGACAGACAGACACAGACGGTAAGACAGGTGACTGACGCGCGTCCAATTTCCTTATTGATCGTATGGCTGGTATGTCCAGAGGCGCGAGACTATCAGACACCAACACGCTGCAGGAGGTGCTGGCCATCACAGTACCCTAGAACACTGGTGGAGCAGCTTGCTGGCCCTCACAGTACCCTAGAACACTGCTGGAGCAGCTTGCTGGCCCTCACAGTACCCTAGAACACTGCTGGAGTAGCTTGCTGGACCTCACAGCACCCTAGAACACTGCTGAAGCAGCTTGCTGGCCCTCACAGCACCCCAGAACAGTGCTGAAGCAGCTTGCTGGCCCTCACAGTACCCTAGAACACTGCTGGAGCAGCTTGCTGGACCTCACAGTACTCCAGGACACTGGTGGAGCAGCTTGCTGGACCTCACAGCACCCTAGAACACTGCTGGAGCAGCTTGCTGGACCTCACAGCACCCCAGAACACTGCTGGCAGCTTGCTGGCCCTCACAGCACCCTAGAACACTGGTGGAGCAGCTTGCTGGACCTCACAGTACCCCAGAACACTGCTGGAGCAGCTTGCTGGCCCTCGCAGTATCCCCAGAACACTGCTGGAGCAGCTTGCTGGACCTCACAGTACCCCAGAACACTGGTGGAGCAGCTTGCTGGCCCTCACAGTACCCCAGAACACTGCTGGAGCAGCTTGCTGGCCCTCACAGTACCCCAGAACACTGCTGGAGCAGCTTGCTGGCCCTCACAGTACCCTAGAACACTGCTGGAGCAGCTTGCTGGCCCTCACAGTACCCCAGAACACTGTTGGATTTAAACAAACTTTATGGGGCAGTTTGACAACATAGTTTTTACATAGCTCCCTAAACCAAATATTACTTATAATAATGTCAATTTACAAAACATTGTAATTAAAAATAAAATTATAACAACTAGAATCCAACATAGAAAAATAATCATTCGGACTTAGTAGAGCAAACAAGAGACACATGGAAATAGGGAGTGAGCAAGAGAACAGCGATCACTAGGATATTAGGCCTAATATAGCATGGAAAAGTTGTGACTGAACTCTAGTAAAAGTATTAGATTTCCGGTAAGCTGATTTCCAGCGATTAAGGAATGTGGACAGGGTGGAGCGGAACACGTTAGGTGGACAACCTTTGGGTGTGTGAGGTGACCCCAGCTGCAGTGAGGGACTTGGTGTTGGGTTATAATGAAGAGTTTAATTGTATCACTTTTTCAAACCTTTTTAATTGGGAGCCAGGGACGTAGTATTCTATTTTAAATAAATTTGGTCTAATAATGTTGGTCCAAACTGGTTACCCATATATCACTTAAAGCCTTATTGGTAGACAAGAGAGTTGTATGGATTTAATTAAATATGAAGAAATTCATATAGAACATTTGATAAAACTAGCCCAAACATACATATATATATATATATATATATATATATATATATATATATATATATATATATATATATATATATATACAAACAATCACAATACACATGATATAAAAAGATTACGACGCGTATCTCACCAAATTCTGAAATATGGGATGCTGTAACAGGATTTCTCGTCCTCGCCTTTCTCAGGTACAACCTTTTTTTCCGATTTTCCAAATTCACTGTAAAATTGGATTTACTTGCGCTGATACAGACATCCTCCCGCCTGTCACTGTACGTTATTGAGCTAATATGAGCTTTTTGTATCTTTTGATGAGGCGTGTGGGATGCTGGAGACGAAACCTTGCCCAAAGATATACACAATTAAAATCTAAGGTTGATTCACATATATATATATATATATATATATATATATATATATATATATATATATATATATATATATATATATATATATATATATATATATATATATATACCTTGTTTAGTGTTTCGTCATCAATGTGCCTTTTCAAATTTTTTAATATATTCAACACTTCGGAAGTTTTCATCTGTAGGAGTCTGAAATCTTAGTGTAAAACCCAATAATATTAATAATAATAATAATAATAATAATTTTTCATTTATATAAAATGAAAGGGATCACATTACAGCGGTTGTTTAGTAGGGAAATTGTGTACATGTTTGATGAAGTCACTATCCGTTGGGAACAGTTGATTGAAAGCTACTGTTGTTGTGTACTGTTTACTGTGTTATGTCGGTCGTTTTCAACCAACGGTGCCAACTGGGCAATTGCACGCAATGAAGTGGTTATTAATATATAAAACACGGGTATTGTATCGGGAAATAAACCAATGTTCCCAACACTACTTATGTATTTCATCCACAAAATATGAACGAGACTTTGTCGTTCATTCGACCAATGAGCTCCTGACACACATTTTTTTTTTTTTTTTGCTTTTTGTTTTTTAATTGGGGAAATATAATTGGGTTATCTTGATCACCATTGACACATATTGAGATATTTACCAACCATAAGTGGGTCAACCAGAGGCATCAGCTCTATTAATTCCAGTATATTTACATCGCATAGTGCTCCAAAGGCCTCGTTTGATCCCCTGAGAGGCAGACGTCTCTCAGACGTCACACACCTCATGACACAATAACAGACGCAATGCGTCCCCCACACATGTTGTCACATAACACATGTTGTCACGAGACACATGTTGTCACGAGACACATATATAGTTCCCCTTTAATATATTCCTCCAATTGTTGTGTCATTCAAAAGCCCTGAATTCAATTTAAATATTTAAACATTGAATCTGTGTGAGAAGGAGTGTTTTTCATGCTGTTCAATTATAACAGTATTCCCGCCAGTAACTAAACCCATCTGCAGCAAGCCGAGTTCACGAACATTTATGTGCATCCTAAAATAATATATATTTGCAAACAATATCAGATTTGTTTGTCTACATCTGAAGTATTTGATCAAGTGTTGACTGTTATTTAGTAGACGATCTATCCACTAAGGCTACAGTGGATAGTACTAAAATCAACCAACATGCAAGGATAGTTCCTCCCTCGGTCTACAACATGAGTAGGTTAAGGGTAGGCACGCCCACACCTCCTGGGGACAACCTAACTCCACCACCTGGAGTAAGATGAGAGGTGTTGAACACATCCACGTGTTCTGGAAAGGTGTTTTCCTTATCAACACAAGAAGTCGCTGGTGCCAATGGCGCTTCAGATTGATTTGCTCTGAAAATTTATGACAGATTTGGAAGGTTTTGGAGCAAATTTTCACTTTTTTTGCTCCCCACGGCTTATATAATTTTTCTTCTTCCAGGTTCCTCTAATGTGTTCCACTCGGATATTATTCATCCTAATCATTACATCAGGTGTTTAAAATAGAAAACAAATTTTTTATAAGTATATATATATATATTTTTTTTGAATGTTTAACACTAATTAAAAAATGAATTAAGTAAGTATTACTCGAGAAAATGCATTAATTATTCCATAACATAACTGAATATGGTTTCCCGCGTTATTTTGATCTGTGATCAATAGGTTGTACGTATATTAACGACAGTAAGTAAATAAGTAAGTAAGTAAGTAAGTAAGTAAGTAAGTAAGTAAGTAAGTAAGTAAGTAAGTAAGTAAGTAAGTAAGTAAGTAAGTAAGTAAGTAAGTAAGTAAGTAAATAAGTAATTATCAAAGAAGGCACCAAACCGGAAGGCTATGTAGTACCATGTATTACCGACAGGTGTACCCAGATTCTCAGTGTATGTGTATGTATACATGAGACTATACATTATATTTATATTGAAGTATATTTCGCTAGCTGGTCAATAAGCCTTAGTGGTGGCGATATTAACCCTGCAGGGGAAGATTGACCTTAAGCCAGGATATTCCCCCTAATTAAGATGGGATAATACCCCCACCATCCTTGGTGGGGGTATTATCCCCCCCACCAAGATAATACACATGTACATGCACACATGTATATACATGTGTAATATGATCCCTTATAGGGAGTAATGCAAAATTACAAAATTAGAGAGAGAGTAATGCACATGGACCTCCTACAGGTGGTCTGGTCAGCACCTTGTCTAATAATACGTGTGTGTGTGTATGTGTGTATATGTGTGTGTGTGTGTGTGTGTGTGTGTGTGTGTGTGTGTGTGTGTGTGTGTGGGCGCCCATCTCTAAACTTTAATTCTCCAGGAATAAACTTGGTACCTGGACCGGCATTTGTGGTAAAGATTTCTCGCAAACTTTCTTCATTTTGAACTCTTATGGATCCGAGGTTTAGCTCGGCTACCGAAATGGGAGAACCCGGAGCAGCGCACCTTCGTAATTTTCAGGGAAAATGATCATGTGTGTCCCATAAATTGCAGTTAAAATTAACAGAATTTTATATATAAATATATATATATATATATATATATATATATATATATATATATATATATATATATATATATATATATATTGTATATATTTTGTATATATTTGTATACAATCAGATATGTAACTGTATAACCTTGCTTAATAAAGTGTACACCATAAAAAAGGGGGGTGGTAGGAGAAGCGAACACACTCATGTATTCAGAGTTAATGGCAAGTTTTTCCCTGAATGCTCTGTGTTCCCTTCTCTGAGGCTGTGGGTCCCTATAATTGCACCAGAGGTGGTACCCCCCTATATATATATATATATATATATATATATATATATATATATATATATATATATATATATATATATATATATATATATATATATATATATATATATTTATATATATATATTATATATATATATATATATATATATATATATATATATATTATTGTACCTCTACTCGTCACTGGTTCTGTTTTGCATTTCCTTCAGTATGCCATCTCTCCTACACTACCTGCCCACCATCATTCATGAGAATTTTGGACATGGGACAGAACAGATGCAAGAAGGCTCATCCCTATTCTTGACGCGTTCTGATCGGACTGGTCTGAACATCAGAGCCTTCGATATCGGAGAGACGCTAATGGACTTACTGTCATTTATAAGATGAATATTCTCAAAGTTTCTCACCTGGCCCAACCTCGTGGACAACCAGATTTTGGCACCCGTAAATCAAGGAGCTCAGCCATCAACAGTTTCAAGCAAGAATGCCTTTCTCAAGGCCATCGCCCCATCAATGATCATTTATTCCTAGGCCCATATCTGGAATTATTCGTTCTAAACGTTTATGCGCATGAAATACCCGTCCATATGAAGGCTCTAGCACACAGTTGCCACCTGGCTGATCCTTACATTTCTCCCGTTCCTTACATATAAGTTTCGGGACTAAAGTAACATTAAAGTTAGTTTATTCTTACTAGATACAAATATTAAGCTCACTAAATAAATGTTTCAACTAGCAAGCTTCAGATGAACTGATGTAGGATACAGCTCTTCGTTTGCAGTTTCACAAGGAACACTAATGTTCCTTAAGAACCCTTAGCCTTAGTTTAGAAAATAAGAAAATAAAGACACACAGAGACATATAGACCGACAGACTGAGAGAGAGAGAGCACGATGATTGCTTCTGCTCTCGTCAAAATGTGTCTTTCAAATATATTTTCTTGCATTCGTTATCCCTGGTTTTTTATGAATAAATAATCACACNCACGAGCTCCATACATGGAACTCTGACAGTGGATGGGAAGAAGATTGTAATCTTGATACTCTACAATCCCCCACCAAACAGTAGAAGGCCCAGGCAGGAGTACGAGGACAGCAACAAGGCATGTATAGATGAACTGCAGAGGGCAGCAACAATAGCGCATAGAATGAAGGCGAAGCTACTGGTCATGGGGGACCTAAACCACGGAGAGATAGATTGGGAAACGAGGAATCCCCATGGCGGGGAGGAGACCTGGGGAGCGAAGCTGGTAGACGTTATTGACAGGAATTTCCTAACACAGCATGTGAAGGAAGATACTAGGGAAAGAGGAGGGGATACGCCAGCCTATTAGATCTCATCTTCACCCAGAATGTAGAAGACATCGAGCAGTTGGAACATGAAATACCACTAGGAGCCAGTGACCATTGTGTCCTAGTCTTTGACTACATGATGGAGCTTAAAATTGTGACCAACGGTCAAGAGGTAGGGGAAGGAGAATTGATTACAGAAAAGGGGACTACAGAAGGATAAGGGACTACCTGGGAGAAGTGCAGTGGGAGGAAGAGCTATAGGAAAAACAGTGCAAGGTATGATGAACCAAGTCATATTGAAATGCAAAGAGGCTGAAGAGAGATTTATTCCAACAATAAAGGAAAAAAGCAGGAGGGAATATAATAACCCATGGTTTGATAGACAATGTAAGGAAGCAAAGGTGAGAAGCAGGAGGGAGTGGAGGAAGTACAGAAGACAAAGGACAGAGGACAACAGGATTAGATGTAACAGAGCTAGGAATGATTACATTAACATAAGACGAATGTCGGAAAGAAATTATGAGAATGATATTGCAGTCAAAGCGAAAAAGCAACCTAAATTACTACATAGCCATATAAGAAGGAAGATGTCGGTAAATGACCAAGTGACAAGACTGAGGAAAACAGAAGGGCATATACAGAAAGCGACAAGGAAATCTGCGAGGTACTGAATGCAAATTTCCATGGAGTGTTCACAACCGAGCCTGAGCAGCTCCCATTGTTAGAAGCGATTACCCTAAATGACAGACTATCAGACATAGAGGTGACAGCAGAGGAGGTAATGAAACAGTTGACAACACTGGATGCAAACAAAGCTGTTGGACCAGACAAAGTATCACCGTGGATACTTAAAGAGGCAGCGCAGGCTCTCAGTGTGCCTCTGGCAATGATCTTTAATGAGTCACTTATGTCGGGAGAATTGCCCAGTTGCTGGAAGGAGGCAAATGTCGTACCGATTTTCAAGAAAGGTGACAGGGAGGAGGCACTTAACTACAGACCCGTATCATTGACAAGCATCCCCTGCAAAATACTTGAAAGAATAATTAGGCTAAGACTTGTTGAGCACCTGGAGAGCATTGGGTTTGTAAACAAGCACCAACATGGTTTCTGGACAGGGAAATCATGCCTAACAAACCTTTTAGAATTCTATGATAAAGTAACAAGGATAAGGCAGGACAGAGAAGGCTGGGCAGACTGCATATTTCTTGACTGCCAAAAGGCCTTTGATACAGTACCGCACATGAGACTGCTATACAAACTTGAGAGGCAGGCAGGAGTAAGCGGAAAGGCCCTAGAATGGGTGAAGAACTACCTAACAGGAAGGAGCCAGAGGGTAATGGTAAGGGGCGAGAAGTCGGACTGGAGAACAGTAACAAGTGGAGTACCTCAAGGATCGGTGCTGGGACCAATCCTCTTTCTAATTTACGTAAATGACATGTTTACAGGAGTGGAGTCATACATGTCAATGTTTGCGGATGACGCAAAATTAATGAGAAGAGTTGTGACAGACGAGGATTGTAGGATCCTCCAAGAGGACTTAAACAGGTTGCAGAGATGGTCAGGGAAATGGCTACTGGAGTTTAACACCAGTAAATGTAAAGTTATGGAAATGGGATCAGGTGATAGGAGACCAAAGGGACAGTACACAATGAAGGGGAACAGCCTACCTGTAACGATTCGAGAAAGAGATCTGGGAGTGGATGTGACACCTAATCTAACTCCTGAGGCACATATAAATAGGATAACGACAGCAGCGTACTCTACACTGGCGAAAATTAGAACTTCATTCAGAAACCTAAATGAGGAGGCTTTTAGGGCGCTTTACACTGCATACGTGAGACCCGTCTTAGAGTATGCCGCGCCATCATGGAGCCCCACCTGAAGAAACACATAAGGAAACTGGAGAAGGTTCAGAGGTTTGCGACGAGGCTTGTCCCAGAGTTACGAGGGAAGGGATATGAAGAGCGACTGAAGGAACTGAACCTTACGACACTAGAGAAAAGAAGGGAGAGAGGAGATATGATAGGGACATATAAAATACTCAGGGGAATTGACAAAGTGGAAATAGATGAAATGTTCACACGTAATAATAACAGAACGAGGGGACATGGGTGGAAACTGGAAACTCAGATGAGTCACAGAGATGTTAGGAAGTTTTCTTTTAGCGTGAGAGTAGTGGAAAAATGGAATGCACTTGGGGAACAGGTTGTGGAAGCAAATACTATTCATACTTTTAAGACTAGGTATGATAGGGAAATGGGACAGGAGTCATTGCTGTAAACAACCGATAGCTGGAAAGGCGGGATCCAAGAGTCAATGCTCGATCCTGCAAGCACAGATAGGTAAGTACAGATAGGTAAGTACACACACACATTATATATATATATATATATATATATATATATATATATATATATATATATATATTATATATACTATATAATATATATAATATAATAAAAAATAAACCCCTCATGTGATGTAACTCGACTTTTAATTATCTAATTACGCCATTTCGGTATACAGTTAATTAACTGTAATGATCATGGCGGCTACAATATTGTAATATTGGTATTATTTTCCTAGTAAGCTGGGATGAGAGGTATGTGGGTCCATATGGCGTGAGGGCGTGATGGTCATAGATTGGTTGTTACTAGGTGCGGGTGGCTGCTGGGTGTGCTGGGGGCTCCTGGGTGTTGCTGGGGGCTGATGGGTGTTGCTGTGAGCTGGGGGCTTTTTTCATAAAAAAAAATATGTAGTAAGAAAATTGTCTGCAGACCGATAATCTTTGTCCATCATCGTTCCAACTGTTTCATCCACGAGTCTGGTTGGGAAACAGCAAGTCGACATCTAGAGAAGACCTGGTTTACATGCAACTATATATTTGCAACTATATAATTTATATAGTTGCAGCCAGATAGGGCAGTCTTTGTGTCGCTTTTGATGTGCAAATTACCATCGCTGGACCACAGGTGAGGTCCACCAGAGGCTCTGGTCCGCCTGGCGAGGATAACTCTCCTTAACAGATTTCTCAGATTCTACTGGGATGATAAAATAGGATTTAAATATCTGCGCCTGGAAACCAATTTTGTTTGAAAATGTTAGAAAAAAAATCCAGTCTATGTTTTGTGCGTTTGTTCACAGCAAGTGATTGTTTTAATTGTGTGTTTGCGTTTGTGCCTGCAAGCTGACAGCTCCTTGCACTACTGGTGGTGAGTGCTGGCGACAGGGTTTACCAGCAGTTAAAACTTGCAAGCAAACTAAAAGCAATTTGCCACCAGCATACTTCACTCTTTCAACAACTCCTCGCTCACCATCCCCTCTCTCTGTCACAGCTTTCTTTACCATCCTCTCTCTCTCTCTCTCTCTCTCTCTCTACCACCTGTTCCTTCACCATCGGCTCTCTATACCACCCTTCCCTCATCAACCTTTTCTTTACTACCACTTCCTCACCATCTTCTTCCTATCACCCCTTCTTCACCATCCTCTCCTTGGCATTTACAGCGATTTCACTATTCTGTTTTCTAGTCCATCTCAGTTGCAAATCATCTTGTTAAATATCTCAACATTTCGAATGAGACCTGAGAAGTTCACTAATTGTCGTTTAATTTTAAGTATGTTCGAAAGTTTTTGTAAATATATATAATATATATATATATATATATATATAATATATATATATATATATATATAGATATATATATATATATATATATATATATATATATATATATATATATATATATATATATTCGTTACAAATATGTTTCACATTAATATAAACAATTATTTATGGAGAGTTAGAGTAGCATGATAGATACAGTCAAAACAAATGATCAAATTCCATATAGAAATGCCCAATAACACTGCAGGTGTAGCCTTGCAGCTGCCTCAGGTCTGTAGCCTGCAGGTGTGTGTGTGTTTACCCTGGCCAGCCAGCCCCTGCCTCTACCTAATATCGCCATCCTATCAACAACATCACTGGCCATTTCCATATCAAAAGCTTCAGCGTGAATGTCCAATGACTCGAGGATTTGTAAGATCAACAGCGCTGCTAGATTTGCACGAGTCTGCCAATAATGATTGGCTCTCTGGAGCTGGGAGGAACTATAGGCATGTTTCACTCTGGCAGGTTTTAGTCCAGTCCTATTTCCTCTCTGCTGCTCTTTTGTGTATCTAAGACTATCTAGTTTTCCCGGTATCGTATATGTATAATATAATTCATAAATTGTTTTTTATTGAAGTTACAAATTCAGTATCACTTGTGGATTTTTCGTTTGATAGTATGACTTTGATTAATATCTTTAGGGGTGAAAGATCATACACGATTGTCATTATAGTGAAGCAAATTTGTGTACTTGACCCCAGCTCATAAAACAATACAGCTGTTTTATTATTTTTCAGCAGCACTTTGCGTTTAAAATATATAGAATGGGGAAATCAGACTCATTGCTGTTGGCAACACCGACGTCTCGTTGCAAATCCTGCAATGAGATCGCTCAACGGAGAATCAACCACCATGCTTAAACCCAATCAACTTGAGTTTGGGGATCCCCCCTCCCCCCCCCCCCAGGCTGTGAAGCTGCATCATATGCAACACGAGCATACATTGCTCATCTCACAGAGCATACTAAATTGCTCATCTCCAATTTAAAAATACCTTAAAGATGGTATTAAGGAAGTCCCAGCGTCGGAAGAGACGCTGTTCTCCGAGCCGTTCGCAGTCATTTCTCTCCTCTTCATCGGGTCTTCGAAACATGCTACACCAACCACTTGGGCTGGACGGTAGAACAACAGTCTCACTTCATTCACCATTCCTTTTCCCCCGTCCCATCCCTAATCCTTATCATGACCCCTTCCAAGTGCTATATATTCGTAATGACTTAGGTCTTTCTTCTGAGAGTTCCCTTCCTTTCCAGACATGCTACAGTGGAGACTCAAAGCTTTTCTTCGGAAAATTATAGTAACTCATGTGAAGGGTTACCATAATTTATTTCTTCACATACCATACCCTTATGGTATGTGAAGGAGGTTAACGGGGCGGGGGGGAGCGCTTAGTCCCCCCAATACGTTTTTACTTAGCCCTTAAAGAGGTTACTCATAGTCGTAGCTGGATGATGGTACTCCTCAGTACCCGTCCGGAAGAGGGTGATGTCTTGCCAATCTCTTTCAAGACACCTTACAATGCACAAACAACAATGTCCATCAAAGAACATATAATTTCTTCAAGCAGCCAGATCACCACCAGAGAAACCTTGAAGAACAACACAGCAACAACCGGCAGATACATCGAGTGATGTATCTGCCGGTAGTGATTGGCTAATTCGGCAATTAGCCAATCACTACACACCAACAATCTGAACCAACTGCTAAAAAACCAGTTCACATTCATGTACATTATACCATCTTCGAGACCAAGGCAGAATATCCATCACACTTTCTTATTGAATGCATTTACAAAATGTGTATACACATCAAGGTTCATTGATTATTATTTTGTAACTTAAAATGGATATCGTCAATTACTGGAGCGCGCCGGATCCTTTCAGGATTACGAGAAGACAAGGCCTCACAGGTTGGATGCACGAGAGAGAGAGAGAGAGAGAGATATATAATGATGACATTACATTAATTAACACATTTTATGTTGAGAAGCATTTTTTTAAATAAATCTCTCGGCTCACATGTTCAGAGACTTTGGGTACGTTGCTGTCTCCAGCAGCTAGTGTGTTGAACAGTTTATGTTCTTGATGTGTGTGTGTGTGTGTGTGTGTGTATCTTTGTACAGTGTCCTTGTATGTCTTGATGTGTGTGTGTGTGTATCTTTGTACAGTGTCCTTGTATGTTCTTGATGTGTGTGTGTGTGTGTGTGTGTATCTTTGTACAGTGTCCTTGTATGTTCTTGATGTGTGTGTGTGTGTGTGTGTGTGTGTGTATCTTTGTACAGTGTCCTTGTATGTTCTTGATGTGTGTGTGTTGTGGTGTATCTTTGTACAGTGGTCCTTGGATGTTCTTGAGTGTGTGTAGTCGTGTGTGGTGTAAGCTTTGTACCAGTGTCCTCTGTATGTTCCTTGATGTGTGTCGTGATCGCTGTGGTGCTCATCTTTGTAGTACAGTGTCCTTGTTATGTACCGTTTGATGTGCTGTGTGTGTGTGGGTCTTTGTACAAGTGTCCTTGTAATTGTTCTTGGGGAATTGTTTGTGGTGCTGTGTGGTGTGTGTGTGGTTGTGTGTGGTGGGGGTGTAGTGGTATCTTTGATACAGTGTCCTTGTATTGTCTTGATGGTTGTTGTGTGTGGTGTGTAGTATCTTTGTAACAGTGTTATCTTCTGCCATTGTAACCACTAATACTACAACTTCGACAACAGTTCCACATATATTAATAATTATTTATATTATTATATTATTAATGTATTATTAATGTTACTGCTATTATTTGATTTATTGTTATTAGTATTTTATAATTACATTTATCACATTTTCTTAGAGTACACTACCCCTGGAGTACACTACCTTGGAGTAAACTGACCCTTGGAGTACACTACTTGGAGTACACTACCCTGGAGTACACTACCGTTGGAGTACACGTACCGTTGGAGTACACGACCTTGGAGTACACTAACCATGGGGTACACTACCCTGGAGTACAACTACCTTGGAGTACACTACCTGGAGACACTACCTTGGAGTTACACTAACCTTGGAGTACCCTACCTTGGAGAGTACACGACATTGGAGTACACTTCCTTGGAGTACACTACCCTGGAGTACACTACCCCTTGGGTAACACTGCCTGCAGTACACTACCCTGGAGTACACTACCTTGGAGTACACTACCTTGGAGTACACTACCCTGGTAGTACACTACCTCTGCAGCACACTTCCCTGGAGAAACACAACATTGGGGTTATTTTAGATTAATTTATATTGTCCTGTGATAAACTGTCACCGTTACGCCATCCAGAGTTTACAGTCAATCTATCACTGTTGCAAGGTTCCAAGTGAAGGAAGAGAAGAAGATTGAAAGACATAGAGAAGAGAGGGAGAAGAGACGTAAAGAGTGTTAGAGAGGATAGAGAGAAAGTAAGAGTAGGAAGAATAGAATGAGAAAGTAAGAGAGAAAGAAGAAGAAGAAAGAAGGTTTTCCGTGACAGAGGGAGAGACAGCACAATGGAGAGAGAGAGACAGAGGTGGGAGAGAGTAGAGAGAGAGAGAGAGAGAGAGTCAGAGAGAGAGGTAGCCAGAGTGAGGAGAGAGAGAGAGAGAGTTAGAGAGAGAGACAGAGAGAGAAGAGAGAGCGAGAGAGAGAGAGAGAGAGAGAGTAGAGAGAGAGAGAGAAGAGGAAAGAGAGGAGGAGAGAGATGAGAAAGAGAAATTGCTCCTACAGCTTGTATCACTCCTCCAGACCCCCCACTTAAGCTACACCACGGGCACTTCCACAGAACACACCATCATGCCCCTCACCCTGAATTATAATTAATACTTGCATTAATTTCCCAGATGCAGGGACCAGGGCGTGGAGATAAGGGAAAATATGACCCATAATACCCCACTGGCTATGTGTATTGCACGGTATAGGGGAAGCTTGGGGCCATAACGTCCTGATCCTTTCCGCTCGAATAGCTCTCAACCACTTAGTTTTCAGAGACGGTGGGGGGGAAATAAAGGGAACTGTAAACTCTGAACACTTACCTATTGACCTTGACTCGGTCAGGAAGGGGTGAAGGACAAACTAGGAAGAAGGAAGGGCGAATGGGGGAACTGGAGGGGAAGGGAGAGAAGAAATATATATATATTATATATACTATATATATATATATATATAGTATATATATATATATATATATATATTGTTATGGTTACATCTCCTGAAACGGCTCTTGCTGTTTGACTAGAGTCATACGTCCCTCTGTATATAAGTAGAAAGCAGGCAGTATTTATTTTATTATGCTTAGAGGGAGGCCAAAGCCCAAACTTTTGAGTTTAGAGCTATTTTATGAGTTTCTATGGAGCATTTGACAAAATGACGAGCGCCAACCGGCCTCAATAGAGAAATCCTGCCAAGAAGTCCGAAGAGAGCCACGGCGACGCCGAGTTTCCCGGATGAAGGGGAGAAAGAAGGAGAGAGGAGATGACTGGGCACATGGTCGAAGGTATTACCAATGGGGAGGTGACCCGAGGTCACGTGATGCGACCAGAGCGCCTGAGTGGTGAATGCACTCGCTGGCGGTGCATCAGTGCACTCTGTGATGTCGCGAGAGGTGGGTGCTATGCGATCATCTCGGCAGAAACCGAAGATTTTGCAAGTTTAAGACGTCGAGTAGGAACAGACTCAAGGCTAACCTTTATGAAACCCGTCGAGAAGCTTCTCGGGGGAAGTTTCTGAAGACGAGGATCTGCAGATTGCAAGCAATTGTAACCC
>WNGS01033470.1:11491264-11501949 GCA_020271785.1 Procambarus virginalis
GGGCACGGTGTCCTCAAATGCACCAGTCTGTCTTTTCTAAGTCTGAAGGCTCGCTGTCTCAATTGCGGTGAAGCCCACCCTACCTTCTCACGCTCGTGTATGCACTATAAACTCGAGGAAGCCGTCCTCAACTTGAAGCACCGTGATCGTCTGTCTTTTCCTGAAGCGAGACGCCAAGTTCGTCGTCTCACCCCTTTCGTGGGCGTCTCCTACGCTCGCGTGTTGCGTTCTACCTCTCCTCGTCCTTCCCGTCTTCCTCAGTCTCACAACCGTTTCCAGACCTTAAACCCGACCACACCCACCACCCCCTCCCCTGTTCCTTTGCCTCCTACCACAGATGGTCTCCCTCCTGGTTCTCCATCTGGGATTTCCCCCCTCCCTCCCCAGTCCACCTTATCTCCTTTGTCTTCTTCCCGTCTCCCCCCACTCTTTCTTCCCGACCCTCCCCCCAGTCTCTTGACCCTCCACGCCGCCTGTCTGTCCACGCTGATATCCATCATCCTCCCAGCGATCTTCGTGTTGTTCGCTCTCGTTCCTCTTCTCCTGCTGAGACCATTGAGTCTGTCGCCCAGTACGTTGTTACTGGAACACCTGTCTCTTTGAGTCAGAAACGTAAGCCTGGATCCTCTCCTTCTTCCTCTCCGGCGGGTAAGAAGGTTTCGCTTTCTTCCTCGCCCCCTCCCTCTGCCTCTGTCCCTCCTTCCCCTCCCATTTCCGTGGTCGAACCCCTGTCTCTGATATGGAGGTTTCTTCTGCCCCCGCTTCCCTCTCTGTTGCTGCCCTTCCTGAGGTGCACTCCTGCCCCCCCTCCTCCGCCTGTCCTTGCCTGCCCCTCTCACTGTCTCCTCCTCTTCTGGACCCCGTCAGTCCGCCTCTGGTCTGTTCTCTCGCTCCCTTCTCTCTCTCCTTACTAAGTTTACCCATGCCCCCTAACCCTGATTTTACTGACCCTGCTCCTGACCCTACTCCGGACCCTGATCCTGACCCTGATCCTGAGATTCTTTCATAAACTGTGTTCCTCTTTACCTTCATTTCTTTCTTGTTCTCTATTCCTATCCTATCTCTTTGATAATGTCTATTCTTCAGTGGAATATTCGTGGATTTTATGCCAACTTCCATGAACTCCAACTTCTAATTGCACAGTTTACACCACTTTGTGTTTGTCTCCAGGAACCAATGCTTGGTGCTCGTCCTGGTCACTTTCGTGGTTATTCCTTTCTTTCTCCCCCCCCCCCCCAGCTCTTGCTGGGGCCCATAACTCTACTGCTCTCTTAATTCGATCTGATATTCCCTTCGTCCCCCTCCTCCTTCCGTCCCCTATCCATTGTTCTGCTGCCCGTGTTTTTGTGGGTAAATGGTATACAGTCTGTTCCATTTATCTCCCTCCTAATGTCCCTCTTTCCCTTCCTGATCTTAAGCACCTCCTGGACTCCTTGCCAGAGCCGGTGCTCCTTTTGGGTGATTTCAACTGTCGACATTCCCTATGGGGTGATGTTCTGACAAACACCCGAGGCCGTCTTCTCGAACCGTTCGTCCTCGCTTCATCTCTATCTCTTCTGAATTCTGGTGAGCCCACTCATGTGGACTCTCGAACTCGCACCCTTTCCTGTCTTGATCTTTCTCTCTGCTCGTCGTCCCTCTACTTGGATTTCACGTGGCAGGTTCTTGATGACCTCCATAACAGTGATCATTTCCCCATCCTGTTTCCTTTTTCTCTTTCCACCCTCCTCTTTCCTTTCCTAGGTGGCAGTTTGCCAAGGCTGACTGGTGCCTATTCACCCTCCGTGCTACTCTCTCTGACCTCTCCTCTCTGCCTCTTCCTCGCGCCCTCCTCCTTTTTTATGACACAGTCTTCAATGCTGCCCTCAGCTCTATCCCTCGCTCTTCCTCCCGGGGCACCCGGAAGTGTGTTCCCTGGTGGAATGCGGACTGTGCTCGGGCTGTCCGCTGTAAGCGTGCAGCCTGGAAAAAACACCGCCGCCGGCAGACGGCTGATTCTTTTATTCTCTTTCGGAAGGCAAGTGCGGTGGCCCGTAGGACCATCCGTGCTGCTAAACGTGAGAGTTGGAAATCTTATGTTTCCACCATTTCATCCGATACTCCTCTCCCGCAGATTTGGAAGAAGGTCCGCAAGATTGCGGGCAAGTTCGTTCCGGATGTCTCGCCAGTTCTCCACCTCCGTGGGACTCTTGTGGCGGATCCAGTGAAGGTCGCGGCCGAACTGGGTTCCCACTTTTCTTCTGTTAGCTCTGGTTCTCATCTTCCCAGATCCTTCCTTCTTCGTAAGCCTGTTCTTGAATCTTATCCTTTAGATTTCCACACTCATCTCCGCCTTCCCTATAATGACCCTTTCTCTCTTTTTGAACTTCAGTCTGCCCTGGCCCTCTGCGGATCTACGGCAGCGGGCTCGGATGACGTTCATTATGAGATGCTTCGCCATCTCCCTCCGTGCACGATTCAGTATTTACTGAATCTGTATAACCAGGTCTGGGAGTCGTCGTCCGTCCCTGTGGACTGGCTCGATGCTGTTGTACTCCCTATTCGGAAACCAGGGTCTCTCGGTACGTCCCCTCAGGACTTCCGCCCTATTGCTCTCACGAGTTGTGTTTGCAAGCTGTTTGAGCGTATGGTAAATGTCTGTCTCATGTGGTTCTTGGAACACCATCACCACCTCCTCCTTCCCAATTTGGTTTTCGCAAGAACCACATGAGACAGACATTTACCATACGCTCAAACAGCTTGCAAACACAACTCGTGAGAGCAATAGGGCGGAAGTCCTGAGGGGACGTACCGAGAGACCCTGGTTTCCGAATAGGGAGTACAACAGCATCGAGCCAGTCCACAGGGACGGACGACGACTCCCAGACCTGGTTATACAGATTCAGTAAATACTGAATCGTGCACGGAGGGAGATGGCGAAGCATCTCATAATGAACGTCATCCGAGCCCGCTGCCGTAGATCCGCAGAGGGCCAGGGCAGACTGAAGTTCAAAAGAGAGAAAGGGTCATTATAGGGAAGGCGGAGATGAGTGTGGAAATCTAAAGGATAAGATTCAAGAACAGGCTTACGAAGAAGGAAGGATCTGGAAGATGATGAGAACCAGAGCTAACAGAAGAAAAGTGGGAACCCAGTTCGGCCGCGACCTTCACTGGATCCGCCACAAGAGTCCCACGGAGGTGGAGAACTGGCGAGACATCCGGAACGAACTTGCCCGCAATCTTGCGGACCTTCTTCCAAATCTGCGGGAGAGGAGTATCGGATGAAATGGTGGAAACATAAGATTTCCAACTCTCACGTTTAGCAGCACGGATGGTCCTACGGGCCACCGCACTTGCCTTCCGAAAGAGAATAAAAGAATCAGCCGTCTGCCGGCGGCGGTGTTTTTTCCAGGCTGCACGCTTACAGCGGACAGCCCGAGCACAGTCCGCATTCCACCAGGGAACACACTTCCGGGTGCCCCGGGAGGAAGAGCGAGGGATAGAGCTGAGGGCAGCATTGAAGACTGTGTCATAAAAAAGGAGGAGGGCGCGAGGAAGAGGCAGAGAGGAGAGGTCAGAGAGAGTAGCACGGAGGGTGAATAGGCACCAGTCAGCCTTGGCAAACTGCCACCTAGGAAAGGAAAGAGGAGGGTGGAAAGAGAAAAAGGAAACAAGGATGGGGAAATGATCACTGTTATGGAGGTCATCAAGAACCTGCCACGTGAAATCCAAGTAGAGGGACGACGAGCAGAGAGAAAGATCAAGACAGGAAAGGGTGCGAGTTCGAGAGTCCACATGAGTGGGCTCACCAGAATTCAGAAGAGATAGAGATGAAGCGAGGACGAACGGTTCGAGAAGACGGCCTCGGGTGTTTGTCAGAACATCACCCCATAGGGAATGTCGACAGTTGAAATCACCCAAAAGGAGCACCGGCTCTGGCAAGGAGTCCAGGAGGTGCTTAAGATCAGGAAGGGAAAGAGGGACATTAGGAGGGAGATAAATGGAACAGACTGTATACCATTTACCCACAAAAACACGGGCAGCAGAACAATGGATAGGGGACGGAAGGAGGAGGGGGACGAAGGGAATATCAGATCGAATTAAGAGAGCAGTAGAGTTATGGGCCCCAGCAAGAGCTGGGGGGGGGGGGGAGAAAGAAAGGAATAACCACGAAAGTGACCAGGACGAGCACCAAGCATTGGTTCCTGGAGACAAACACAAAGTGGTGTAAACTGTGCAATTAGAAGTTGGAGTTCATGGAAGTTGGCATAAAATCCACGAATATTCCACTGAAGAATAGACATTATCAAAGAGATAGGATAGGAATAGAGAACAAGAAAGAAATGAAGGTAAAGAGGAACACAGTTTATGAAAGAATCTCAGGATCAGGGTCAGGATCAGGGTCAGGGGTCAGGAGCAGGGTCAGTAAAATCAGGGTTAGGGGGCATGGGTAAACTTAGTAAGGAGAGAGAGAAGGGAGCGAGAGAACAGACCAGAGGCGGACTGACGGGGTCCAGAAGAGGAGGAGACAGTTGAGAGGGGCAGGCAAGGACAGGCGGAGGAGGGGGGGCAGGGAGTGCACCTCAGGAAGGGCAGCAACAGAGAGGGAAGCGGGGGCAGAAGAAACCTCCATATCAGAGACAGGGGTTCGACCACGGAAATGGGAGGGGAAGGAGGGACAGAGGCAGAGGGAGGGGGCGAGGAAGAAAGCGAAACCTTCTTACCCGCCGGAGAGGAAGAAGGAGAGGATCCAGGCTTACGTTTCTGACTCAAAGAGACAGGTGTTCCAGTAACAACGTACTGGGCGACAGACTCAATGGTCTCAGCAGGAGAAGAGGAACGAGAGCGAACAACACGAAGATCGCTGGGAGGATGATGGATATCAGCTTGGACAGACAGGCGGCGTGGAGGGTCAAGAGACTGGGGGGAGGGTCGGGAAGAAAGAGTGGGGGGAGACGGGGAAGAAGACAAAGGAGATAAGGCGGACTGGGGAGGGAGGGGGGAAATCCCAGATGGAGAACCAGGAGGGAGACCATCTGGGTAGGAGGCAAAGGAACAGGGGAGGGGGGGGTGGGTGTGGTCGGGTTTAAGGTCTGGAAACGGTTGTGAGACTGAGGAAGACGGGAAGGACGAGGAGAGGTAGAACGCAACACGCGAGCGTAGGAGACGCCCACGAAAGGGGTGAGACGACGAACTTGGCGTCTCGCTTCAGGAAAAGACAGACGATCACGGTGCTTCAAGTTGAGGACGGCTTCCTCGAGTTTATAGTGCATACACGAGCGTGAGAAGGTAGGGTGGGCTTCACCGCAATTGAGACAGCGAGCCTGGGGAGAAGTGCACTCGGACTTAGAATGACTATCGTCCCCACACAAGGGGCAGAGATTACAGTACTGGTGCATTTGAGGACACCGTGCCCAAACTTCCAGCACTTATTGCACTATAAACTCGAGGAAGCCGTCCTCAACTTGAAGCACCGTGATCGTCTGTCTTTTCCTGAAGCGAGACGCCAAGTTCGTCGTCTCACCCCTTTCGTGGGCGTCTCCTACGCTCGCGTGTTGCGTTCTACCTCTCCTCGTCCTTCCCGTCTTCCTCAGTCTCACAACCGTTTCCAGACCTTAAACCCGACACCACCACCCACCCCCCCCTCCCCTGTTCTTTGCCTCCTACCCCAGATGGTCTCCCTCCTGGTTCTCCATCTGGGATTTCCCCCCTCCCTCCCAGTCCCCTTATCTCCTTTGTCTTCTTCCCCGTCTCCCCCCACTCTTTCTTCCCGACCCTCCCCCCAGTCTCTTGACCCTCCACGCCGCCTGTCTGTCCAAGCTGATATCCATCATCCTCCCAGCGATCTTCGTGTTGTTCGCTCTCGTTCCTCTTCTCCTGCTGAGACCATTGAGTCTGTCGCCCAGTACGTTGTTACTGGAACACCTGTCTCTTTGAGTCAGAAACGTAAGCCTGGATCCTCTCCTTCTTCCTCTCCGGCGGGTAAGAAGGTTTCGCTTTCTTCCTCGCCCCCTCCCTCTGCCTCTGTCCCCCTTCCCCTCCCATTTCCGTGGTCGAACCCCCTGTCTCTGATATGGAGGTTTCTTCTGCCCCCGCTTCCCTCTCTGTTGCTGCCCTTCCTGAGGTGCACTCCCTGCCCCCCCTCCTCCGCCTGTCCTTGCCTGCCCCTCTCACCTGTCTCCTCCTCTTCTGGACCCCGTCAGTCCGCCTCTGGTCTGTTCTCTCGCTCCCTTCTCTCTCTCCTTACTAACTAAGTTTACCCATGCCCCCTAACCCTGATTTTACTGACCCTGCTCCTGACCCTACTCCGGACCCTGATCCTGACCCTGATCCTGAGATTCTTTCATAAACTGTGTTCCTCTTTACCTTCATTTCTTTCTTGTTCTCTATTCCTATCCTATCTCTTTGATAATGTCTATTCTTCAGTGGAATATTCGTGGATTTTATGCCAACTTCCATGAACTCCAACTTCTAATTGCACAGTTTACACCACTTTGTGTTTGTCTCCAGGAACCAATGCTTGGTGCTCGTCCTGGTCACTTTCGTGGTTATTCCTTTCTTTCTCCCCCCCCCCCCCCAGCTCTTGCTGGGGCCCATAACTCTACTGCTCTCTTAATTCGATCTGATATTCCCTTCGTCCCCCTCCTCCTTCCGTCCCCTATCCATTGTTCTGCTGCCCGTGTTTTTGTGGGTAAATGGTATACAGTCTGTTCCATTTATCTCCCTCCTAATGTCCCTCTTTCCCTTCCTGATCTTAAGCACCTCCTGGACTCCTTGCCAGAGCCGGTGCTCCTTTTGGGTGATTTCAACTGTCGACATTCCCTATGGGGTGATGTTCTGACAAACACCCGAGGCCGTCTTCTCGAACCGTTTCGTCTCGCTTCATCTCTATCTCTTCTGAATTCTGGTGAGCCCACTCATGTGGACTCTCGAACTCGCACCCTTTCCTGTCTTGATCTTTCTCTCTGCTCGTCGTCCCTCTACTTGGATTTCACGTGGCAGGTTCTTGATGACCTCCATAACAGTGATCATTTCCCCATCCTCGTTTCCTTTTTCTCTTTCCACCTCCTCTTTCCTTTCCTAGGTGGCAGTTTGCCAAGGCTGACTGGTGCCTATTCACCCTCCGTGCTACTCTCTCTGACCTCTCCTCTCTGCCTCTTCCTCGCGCCCTCCTCCTTTTTATGACACAGTCTTCAATGCTGCCCTCAGCTCTATCCCTCGCTCTTCCTCCCGGGGCACCCGGAAGTGTGTTCCCTGGTGGAATGCGGACTGTGCTCGGGCTGTCCGCTGTAAGCGTGCAGCCTGGAAAAACACCGCCGCCGGCAGACGGCTGATTCTTTTATTCTCTTTCGGAAGGCAAGTGCGGTGGCCCGTAGGACCATCCGTGCTGCTAAACGTGAGAGTTGGAAATCTTATGTTTCCACCATTTCATCCGATACTCCTCTCCCGCAGATTGGAAGAAGGTCCGCAAGATTGCGGGCAAGTTCGTTCCGGATGTCTCGCCAGTTCTCCACCTCCGTGGGACTCTTGTGGCGGATCCAGTGAAGGTCGCGGCCGAACTGGGTTCCCACTTTTCTTCTGTTAGCTCTGGTTCTCATCTTCCCAGATCCTTCCTTCTTCGTAAGCCTGTTCTTGAATCTTATCCTTTAGATTTCCACACTCATCTCCGCCTTCCCTATAATGACCCTTTCTCTCTTTCTGAACTTCAGTCTGCCCTGGCCCTCTGCGGATCTACGGCAGCGGGCTCGGATGACGTTCATTATGAGATGCTTCGCCATCTCCCTCCGTGCACGATTCAGTATTTACTGAATCTGTATAACCAGGTCTGGGAGTCGTCGTCCGTCCCTGTGGACTGGCTCGATGCTGTTGTACTCCCTATTCGGAAACCAGGGTCTCTCGGTACGTCCCCTCAGGACTTCCGCCCTATTGCTCTCACGAGTTGTGTTTGCAAGCTGTTTGAGCGTATGGTAATGTCTGTCTCATGTGGTTCTTGCGAAAACCAATTGGGAAGGAGAAGGTGGTGATGGTGTTTCCAAGAACCACATGAGACAGACATTTACCATACGCTCAAACAGCTTGCAACACAACTCGTGAGAGCAATAGGGCGGAAGTCCTGAGGGGACGTACCGAGAGACCCTGGTTTCCGAATAGGGAGTACAACAGCATCGAGCCAGTCCACAGGGACGGACGACGACTCCCAGACCTGGTTATACAGATTCAGTAAATACTGAATCGTGCACGGAGGGAGATGGCGAAGCATCTCATAATGAACGTCATCCGAGCCCGCTGCCGTAGATCCGCAGAGGGCCAGTGGCAGACTGAAGTTCAAAAAGAGAGAAGGGTCATTATAGGGAAGGCGGAGATGAGTGTGGAAATCTAAAGGATAAGATTCAAGAACAGGCTTACGAAGAAGGAAGGATCTGGGAAGATGAGAACCAGAGCTAACAGAAGAAAAGTGGGAACCCAGTTCGGCCGCGACCTTCACTGGATCTGCCACAAGAGTCCCACGGAGGTGGAGAACTGGCGAGACATCCGGAACGAACTTGCCCGCAATCTTGCGGACCTTCTTCCAAATCTGCGGGAGAGGAGTATCGGATGAAATGGTGGAAACATAAGATTTTCAACTCTCACGTTTAGCAGCACGGATGGTCCTACGGGCCACCGCACTTGCCTTCCGAAAGAGAATAAAATAATCAGCCGTCTGCCGGCGGCGGTGTTTTTTTCCAGGCTGCACGCTTACAGCGGACAGCCCGAGCACAGTCCGCATTCCACCAGGGAACACACTTCCGGGTGCCCCGGGAGGAAGAGCGAGGGATAGAGCTGAGGGCAGCATTGAAGACTGTGTCATAAAAAGGAGGGGGCGCGAGGAAGGCAGAGAGGAGAGGTCAAGAGAGTAGCACGGAGGGTGAATAGGCACCAGTCAGCCTTGGCAAACTGCCACCTAGGAAAGGAAAGAGGAGGGTGGAAAGAGAAAAAGGAAACCAGGATGGGGAAATGATCACTGTTATGGAGGTCATCAAGAACCTGCCACGTGAAATCCAAGTAGAGGGACGACGAGCAGAGAGAAAGATCAAGACAGGAAAGGGTGCGAGTTCGAGAGTCCACATGAGTGGGCTCACCAGAATTCAAAGAGATAGAGATGAAGCGAGGACGAACGGTCGAGAAGACGGCTTCTGGTGTTTGTCAGAACATCACCCCGTAGGAATGTTGACAGTTGAAATCACCCAAAAGGAGCACCGGCTCTGGCAAGGAGTCCAGGAGGTGCTTAAGATCAGGAAGGGAAAGAGGGACATTAGGAGGGAGATAAATGGAACAGACTGTATACCATTTACCCACAAAACACGGGCAGCAGAACAATGGATAGGGGACGGAAGGAGGAGGGGGACGAAGGGAATATCAGATCGAATTAAGAGAGCAGTAGAGTTATGGGCCCCAGCAAGAGCTGGGGGGGGGGGGAGAAAGAAAGGAATAACCACGAAAGTGACCAGGACGAGCACCAAGCTTGGTTCCTGGAGACAAACACAAAGTGGTGTAAACTGTGCAATTAGAAGTTGGAGTTCATGGAAGTTGGCATAAAATCCACGAATATTCCACTGAAGAATAGACATTATCAAAGAGATAGGATAGGAATAGAGAACAAGAAAGAAATGAAGGTAAAGAGGACACAGTTTATGAAAGAATCTCAGGATCAGGGTCAGGATCAGGGTCCGGAGTAGGGTCAGGAGCAGGGTCAGTAAAATCAGGGTTAGGGGCATGGGTAAACTTAGTAAGGAGAAAGAGAAGGGAGCGAGAGAACAGACCAGAGGCGGACTGACGGGGTCCAGAAGAGGAGGAGACAGGTGAGAGGGCAGGCAAGGACAGGCGGAGGAGGGGGGCAGGGAGTGCACCTCAGGAGGGCAGCAACAGAGAGGGAAGCGGGGGCAGAAGAAACCTCCATATCAGAGACAGGGGGTTCGACCACAGAAATGGGCGGGGAAGGAGGGACAGAGGCAGAGGGAGGGGGCGAGGAAGAAAGCGAAACCTTCTTACCCCCGGAGAGGAAGAAGGAGAGGATCCAGGCTTACGTTTCTGACTCAAAGAGACAGGTGTTCCAGTAACAACGTACTGGGCGACAGACTCAATGGTCTCAGCAGGAGAAGAGGAACGAGAGCGAACAACACGAAGATCGCTGGGAGGATGATGGATATCAGCGTGGACAGACAGGCGGCGTGGAGGGTCAAGAGACTGGGGGAGGGTCGGGAAGAAGAGTGGGGGGAGACGGGGAAGAAGACAAAGGAATAAGGTGGACTGGGGAGGGAGGGGGGAAATCCCAGATGGAGAACCAGGAGGGAGACCATCTGGGTAGGAGGCAAAGGAACAGGGGAGGGGGTGGTGGTGTGGTCGGGTTTAAGGTCTGGAAACGGTTGTGAGACTGAGGAAGACGGGAAGGACGAGGAGAGGTAGAACGCAACACGCGAGCGTAGGAGACGCCCACGAAAGGGGTGAGACGACGAACTTGGCGTCTCGCTTCAGGAAAGACAGACGATCACGGTGCTTCAAGTTGAGGACGGCTTCCTCGAGTTTATAGTGCATACACGAGCGTGAGAAGGTAGGGTGGGCTTCACCGCATTGAGACAGCGAGCCTGGGGAGAAGTGCACTCGGACTTAGAATGACTATCGTCCCACACAAAGGGGCAGAGATATACAGTACTGGTGCATTTGAGGAC
>WNGS01033470.1:11516474-11535451 GCA_020271785.1 Procambarus virginalis
AGAGAGAGAGAGAGAGAGAGTACCTGACGGGTAGGAACCAAAGAGTCACACTCCAGACAGCCCAGCGAACGCCTATGGTTTCTGGTTAATACAGTTAATGACATTATCTCCTCTAGACTCTAGACAAACGGTTGAATGGAGCTCAGTACGACACTTTTGCATCCACACGATAAGTCTTTTGATGCCTTTTGTAATATTTTGCCCAAAAAAAGTCTTAATTACAATATACATTACCTCCAAAATTTGTGTTATAATAACTAATTATTATTTCTGTATACATCTGCATAAGTCTTATTTCCTTACAGAGTTATACACTCACTGTACGAATATACAGGTGTATGTGAGGGGGGTGTCATACATACTTTTAGTGAGTAATTATTATAATAAACAAAGTATACATTCAACTACTCACATTGTTCAACACATAATACTTCGGTGCTCATGCAACATTACTCATGAAACATCCCTTTCACAGTGAGCAATTGCGTGTGCAATACCAGAGGAATAGCGAAATAATGCATCACGTTGCCCTCTTCTTAAGATATGCAAATGTTGTCAAGCAAAATCATACATGTTGCAACATATTCAACCACAAATACAATATCATTTATGCAGCAAAATACATCTATACCTTCATATATACACCAGGGGGTATATATGAAGGTCTTAAGGTATCCTTAAGACACAGCTATATAGAACACAGTAACTCGCTGAATAAAGGACCAAGCACATATACGCTACACAATACATATGTATATACATGTATATATATCTAATGCATGTTTGATACCTACTGGGAGTAGCTCCACTCCCCAAGCCCGACCCGAGGCCAGGCTTGACTTGTGTGAGCTTGGTCCATCAGGCTGTTGCTTGGAGCGGCCCACAGGCCCACATATTCACCACAGCCCGGTTGGTCCGACACTCCTTGGAGAAAGTTATCTCGTTTTCTCTTGAAGATGAAGACTAATCGTAGGTCCACCTCAACCCTGAAGGTGTACCTTACCTAGCAAAGGTTCCGCTAGGTGGTGCTTCACGCGTTAGGGTCTGGGTATAAAGGCACTCTTATGTAGACAACAACCATAGATAACAATACTAATTTGATAACGTAATGTGCGTACATATACATGGATACATTTGTTATTGATCATCTCCCGGTCCGTGTTGATTATTTTCTGGTCTGGTGCTTCTGTTCGTGTAACTAGTGCGCTTGCGTCTGGCTTTAATTAGAAGACGATTTATCCAGATGTTCTATTTGTTCAGAGTTGACAAAGGAACAAAAACTAACTGTATAATGTTGTTAGAATCCTGCGGTGCAACAGTCCCAGGGGGCTGCAACAGTCCCAGGGGGCTGCAACAGTCCCAGGGGGCTGCAACAGTCCCAGGGGGCTGCAACAGTCCCGGGGTCTGCAACAGTCCCGGGGGCTGCAACAGTCCCAGGGGGCTGCAACAGTCCCGGGGTCTGCAACAGTCCCGGGGTCTGCAACAGTCCCAGGGGGCTGCAACAGTCCCGGGGGGCTGCAACAGTCCCAGGGGGCTGCAACAGTCCCAGGGGGCTGCAACAGTCCCGGGGGTCTGCAACAGTCCCAGGGGGCTGCAACAGTCCCGGGGGGCTGCAACAGTCCCGGGGGGCTGCAACAGTCCCGGGGGTCTGCAACAGTCCCAGGGGGCTGCAACAGTCCCAGGGGCTGCAACAGTCCCGGGGGGCTGCAACAGTCCCAGGGGGCTGCAACAGTCCCGGGGGGCTGCAACAGTCCCGGGGGTCTGCAACAGTCCCGGGGGCTGCAACAGTCCCGGGGGGCTGCAACAGTCCCGGGGGTCTGCAACAGTCCCGGGGGCTGCAACAGTCCCGGGGGCTGCAACAGTCCCAGGGGGCTGCAACAGTCCCGGGGGGGCTGCAACAGTCCCGGGGGGGCTGCAACAGTCCCGGGGGTCTGCAACAGTCCCGGGGGCTGCAACAGTCCCGGGGGGCTGCAACAGTCCCAGGGGGCTGCAACAGTCCCGGGGGGGCTGCAACAGTCCCGGGGGGCTGCAACAGTCCCAGGGGGCTGCAACAGTCCCGGGGGGCTGCAACAGTCCGGGGGGCTGCAACAGTCCCGGGGGCTGCAACAGTCCAGGGGGCTGCAACAGTCCCGGGGGGCTGCAACAGTCCCAGGGGGCTGCAACAGTCCCAGGGGGCTGCAACAGTCCCAGGGGGCTGCAACAGTCCCGGGGGGCTGCAACAGTCCGGGGGGCTGCAACAGTCCGGGGGGCTGCAACAGTCCAGGGGGCTGCAACAGTCCCGGGGGGCTGCAACAGTCCGGGGGGCTGCAACAGTCCCGGGGGGCTGCAACAGTCCCGGGGGGCTGCAACAGTCCCGGGGGCTGCAACAGTCCCAGGGGGCTGCAACAGTCCCAGGGGGCTGCAACAGTCCCGGGGGGCTGCAACAGTCCCGGGGGCTGCAACAGTCCGGGGGGCTGCAACAGTCCCAGGGGGCTGCAACAGTCCCAGGGGGCTGCAACAGTCCCGGGGGGCTGCAACAGTCCCGGGGGGCTGCAACAGTCCCAGGGGGCTGCAACAGTCCCAGGGGCTGCAACAGTCCCGGGGGGCTGCAACAGTCCCGGGGGGCTGCAACAGTCCCGGGGGGCTGCAACTGTCCGGGGGGCTGCAACAGTCCCGACCCCAACCACAACCCCAACAACCACAACCCCAACAACCACAACAACCACAACCCCAACAACCACAACAACGACAATTTCGTCGTAATGTTGATATTTCGGGTCTAACGAGACGCGAGGAACGGCCGCAATGGTGAACGTATCTCTGACGTTGATCTCCTCAAGACTTATTGAAATTGTCTTGCCGGACGGCACTAAAGACAATCCACAACCGATTTGATTGCTCCGGTTAAAGTCTTGCTACTGCTATCGTGGTATCTTGCTGCTGTGTTTGTATGTTGCTGCTATGCCGATGTTTAGCTATGTTGATATCTTGGGAAAGGTGAGGTGGGGGGGGTTGTGAGGGGGAGGGGAGGTGTGTTGAGAGCTGGGGGTGAGGTTTGTGTTAATTTAGCGTGTGAGGTTAATAAACAGCGTTAGCGTGTGTTGGGAGGCCGTGTGAGTAGGAATGCAAGGTGGGCGTGCGGGGTGGGCGTGCGGGGTGGGCGTGCGGGGTGGGCGTGCAGCGAGGGGGAAAGAGAGAGAGAGAGAGAGAGCGCCGACCCACCGCACCAATCGATAATCAATGACCGTGTAGCAGTGACTGTCTTCGTTCATACTAGACGGGTAGTGACGCAGCCCCCCCCCCTCCCCCCTCCAAGGACCCCCCAAGGACCCCACCCCAGCACCCCCCCCCCTCCTAGGACCCCCAAGCACCCTCACCCCAGCAACCCCCCCTCTCCTAGACCCCCAAGCACCCTCCCCTCCTAAGACCCCCCCCCCAAGCACCCTCCCCTCCTAAGACCCCCCCAAGCACCCCCCACCCCAGCACCCCCCACCCCAATACCCATATCATACTTACCTAATAGTCTTTACCTAAAGTGACTTCGGGAGAGTGAGGTCTAGCTGTGTATGCCCCGCCTACTGGCCTCGTTGCACCTGTTGGGTTATCTTTTAACTATTCAGACGTTTGAAATTCTGTTCGAACCTGGTTTTAAAGTTGTGGATGGAGGTGGCTTCCACAACCTCTACTTTCAGTACGTTTCACTTAACTACCCCGTACAGGGTACGAGTATTTCCTGACATTCCTTCGGCTCATTTACATTTCCAGTTTCCACCTGTGTCCTCTGTCTTACTCTCCTCACAATCTGCAGAAGCTATTCTTGTCCACCTTATCTATTCCCCTCATTATCTTGTACGTTGTGATCATATCCCCTCTGTTACTTCTTTCCTCTAGAGGTTGTGAGATTTCGTTCTATTACACTGTGTTCGTAGCTTAGCCCTCTTGGCTCCGACACCAGTCTTGTTTGTGTGCATCTTGTGTTAAGGTTCGAACTATGTCCACTCTCAAATTTTTCTCAAGATTCCTGTAATTACCTTTCCTTATGGTGAAGATGCCTTCTGGTCTCCTCTCTTCTTATCTTCATTACCTTACATTTGTTGGAACTGAATCCCAGCAATGATTTGTTTGGCAGATCCTGGATTTTGTCTAGGTCCTGGTGTTGTGGTGGAAGAATGGGTGATGGTGGGAGTGGTGAGGTGCATTTGTGGATTGACAGTTCCAAGAATGTCCATTTTTTCCTCGTCAATATAGCCACTACCTCTTTCCATCTTCCTTCAGTTTACTTACTAGCAACATAATAGTTTTTGAAAATTGCATTTAATAGGTCTTCTGACAGTTTCGTTTCTGTGAGTACAATTACATCTCGGTCCTTCCTTTATTCCACGAGTTTAGCAGCCTTTTTTTTTTGTAAACCCCATGTACAATGGTACTCGTGTCTTTAAGGCACACTTCTTTCTTAATTTCTTACTTACAACCTTGCTCTCTGCTGTCTCCATGGTTATGGCGATTGGTCTGTGTTGGGAAGTATATGGGGAGATCATCTGAATGTAAGACAGCCTGAGAAACGCAACCTAAGTGTGAAGTAGCCAGAGTGTGAGGTGGGCTCAGTGTGAGGTGGTCTGAGTGTGAAGTGATCTGAGTATGAGGCACACGAGTGTGAGGGACCTGAGTGTGTGGGAGCAGGAGTGTGATGTGTGTGGAGCATCAACAAGGGAGGTTAGGAAAGGCTGACACAGACACATTGCAGGTGAAGAGGAAGCACCAGCAGCTTATGTCACCGGAAGGAGAGGGACAGTAAGGGTACACGGACCCATCAACACCCCACCATGGCAACACCTGTAATAATCAACACACCCTCACTCCACCTCAACAACTGGACCCATCAACACCCCACGACAGTCCATCTGCACCTAATTAAGGCATCGACCTGATGTTCTTCCCAATTTTTTCCCCCACACGCTAGATGAAGACTCCTCGTTGCCAAACCTTCGCGGCGATGTCATCAGAGATGTTTGTTCATCTGCTGACTCCCAGACATTATTAACGAATGGCGGTACAATGAGTAATAAGAACGATACCCTGAGGGTTCGTCTTGGTGTCGACCGGTTATATCAACAGGTGATATCTACGAAATATCACCTCGATATCCTCGAGGAAGATACGAAGGAGAGACTAGGGTGGGGAGGAGGGATACATAGAGAGCTTGAGCTCTGGCTATGCAGATTCGAATCCAAATTGTTGGGTCATAAAACTCTTGATGTTCTTGATGATAAAGGATGATATGTATGGCGCCTCCACCTGCTGCCCCCCACCCCCGAGGGACTCACGTGTCTGGGCTCTCCCTCCCCCAGCCTATCTGACCTCACAAGTACTCGCAAGTAATCACTGTGATCGCCGCTGCCTGCGCGGGTAAACGGCCGCTACAGGAGCTCGCGTGCGTCTCCCAGGTGGTGTAATGCTGGCTTGCAAGGACGCGCGTGCACGGCTCCGCCCCCCACTAAACCTTCTCTGTAATTTCCACTCTGTGTTTTGAAACTTGTTACCAATAAGAGCGTTTGATTTCCACCCCACCCACCCCTTGTCAAGCGGACGAAGGGGGAAATTTGACGGTACAGTGCTTGGAGGTTGAAGGTGTGCGTATGTGGGCAGGGCCAGGTCCCTGCTGCATGACAGGGTTACCCTACACGCACACACACAGGGAAAGGGGAAGGGGGGAAAGAAAGGGGTCTGGTAGCTGAGTGGACAGCGTGCGGGACTCTGAATCCTGTGGCCTGGATTCGATTCCCGGACTAGGCAGAGACAAATAGGCAGAGTTCCTTTACACTCTGATGCCACTGTTACCTAGCAGTAAATAGGTACCTGAGAGTTAGGCAGCTGTTACGGGCTGCTTCCTCTGTCTGTGTGTGTGGGGGGGGGAAATAGTTAATTGTTAGTAACAGTTGATTGATTGACAGTTGAGAGGCGGGCCGAAGAGCGGAGCTCAACCCCCGCAAGCACAACTAGGTGAACACACACTTGACCAGCTCCACACTGTCAGGAGCGAACAAAAGAGTAGCGACACCGCCCTCGACACCCGTAACACACACACACACACAACTAACACCGTAGGTGACAAGTGGAGCACAGGTCGGCGCTGATTGGCTGGCTATTGATGCTATAACTTGCGTGCTGTTGTTGTATTCAGGTAATAAACTCTCAGAACATCACCCCTCCCAGACAGTGAGCTGCACGACATAGCCACGCAGATTGCCTCTGCCGCTGCCTCTCAATTAGCGGGTTAATTCAATTATGTGAACCAGCGTCTCCCTTGTTTACGTATAGGGGGGGGGCAGCATCTCGTAGTGGGCAGCCTGTGTAGTGGGAAGGGGAGATGGGCAGCCTCTTGTAGTGGGCAGGGGAGATCCCTGGCCACAACCCCCCACCACCACTCCACCCACTGTGGCCACAACCCCCCACCACTCCACCACGGTGGCCACAACCCCCACCACTCCACCCACGGTGGCCACAACCCCCACCACTCCACCCACTGTGGCCACAACCCCCACCACTCCACCACGGTGGCCACAACCCCCCCCCACTCCACCCACGGTGGCCACAACCCCCCCACTCCACCCACTGTGGCCACAACCCCCCAACTCCACCCACTGTGCCACACCCCCCCCACCACTCCACCCACGGTGGCCACAACCCCCACCACTCCACCCACTGTGGTCACACCCCCCCACCACTCCACCCACTGTGGTCACACCCCCCCACCACTCCACCCACGGCGGCCACAACCCCACCAATCCACCCACTGTGGCCACACCCCCCCACCACTATACCCACGGTGGCCACAACCCCCCCACCACTGGTAGTAGAGGGGAGTTCCTACTTCTACCCCCCATCCTGGGGTAGTTCCTCCTGACCAGACTGTCTCTACATAACCAGAAACACCTGTTGCCTCGAAAGTACCTTCAACACGTGCTGCCCACAGGTGTTGAAAGCAGGTGTTGAGTAATAGACTCTAAGACCTGGTCACTAACGTAAGACACCAAAAAATGTAGACCGGGTAGACCTAGATTTTGTTTTTACAGGTAGACTGCTTTTTCCTAGACTGTTAAAAAGCGTTTGACACTGTTCCTCGCGAGAGGAACAGTATGATAATTGGGCAAACATGGCACTGAGTAAGAGAGAGAGAGAGAGAGAGAGAGAGAGAGAGAGAGAGGAGGAGAGAGACTGAGAGAGAGAGAGAGAGAGAGAGAGAGAGAGGAGAGAGAGACAGCCCAGCGAACGCCTATGGTTTCTGGTTAATACAGTTAATGACATTATCTCCTCTAGACTCTAGACAAACGGTTGAATGGAGCTCAGTACGACACTTTTGCATCCACACGATGTCTTTTGATGCCTTTTGTAATATTTTGCCCAAAAAAAGTCTTAATTACAATATACATTACCTCCAAAATTTTGTGTTATAATAACTAATTATTCTTTCTGTATACATCTGCATAAGTCTTATTTCCTTACAGAATTATACACTCACTGTCGTACGAATATACAGGCGTATGTGAGGGGGGTGTCATACATACTTTTAGTGAGTAATTATTATAATAAACAAAGTATACATTCAACTACTCGCATTGTTCAATACATAAGTTCGGTGCTCATGCAACATTACCCATGAAACATCCCCTTCACAGTGAGCAATTACGTGTGCAATACCAGAGGAATAGCGAAATAATGCATCACGTTGCCCTCTTCTTAAGATATGCAAATGTTGTCAAGCAAAATCATACATGTTGCAACATATTCAACCACAAATACAATATCATTTATGCAGCAAAATACATCTATACCTTCATATATACACCAGGGGGTATATATGAAGGTCTTAAGATATCCTTAAGAAAGATATCTTAAGTGTATATTCACCAACGGACTAAATATAATGCATACAATAGACAACATACAGCACTACACAGCTATATAGAACACAGTAACTCGCTGAATAAAGGACCAAGCACATATACGCTACACAATATACATATCTAATGCATGTTGATACCTACTGGGAGTAGCTCCACTCCCCAAGCCCGACCCGAGGCAAGGCTCGACTTGTGTGAGCTTGGTCCATCAGGCTGTTGCTTGGAGCGGCCCACAGGCCCACATATTCACCACAGCTCGGTTGGTCCGACACTCCTTGGAGAAAGTTATCTCGTTTTCTCTTGAAGATGAAGACTAATCGTAGGTCCACCTCAACCCTGAAGGTGTACCTTACCTAGCAAAGGTTCCGCTAGGTTCCTCTTCACGCCTTAGGGTCTGGGTATAAAGGCACTCTTATGTAGATAACAACCATAGATAACAATACTAATTTGATAACGTAATGTGCGTATATATACATGGATACATTTGTTTATTGATCAATCTCCCGGTCCGTGTTGATTATTTTCTTGTCTAGGGGCTTCTGTTCCTGTAACTAGTGCGCTTGCGTCTGGCTTTAATTAGAAGACGATTTATCCAGATGTTCTATTTGTTCAGAGTTGACAAGGAACAAAAACTAACTGTATAATGTTGTTAGAATCCTGCGGTGCAACAGTCCCAGGGGGCTGCAACAGTCCCGGGGGGCTGGCACAGTCCCAGGGGCTGCAACAGTCCCGGGGGGCTGCAACAGTCCCGGGGGGCTGCAACAGTCCCCGGGGGTGCTGCAACAGTCCCGGGGGGCTGCAACAGTCCGGGGGGCTGCCACAGTCCCAGGGGGGCTGCAACAGTCCTGGGGGGGCTGCGACAGTCCCGGGGGGCTGCAACAGTCCCCGGGGGGCTGCAACCAGTCCCGGGGGGCTGCAACAGTCCCGGGGGGGCTGCAACAGTCCCGGGGGGGCTGCAACAGTCCCGGGGGGCTGCAACAGTCCCGGGGGGCTGCAACAGTCCCGGGGGGCTGCACCAGTCCCGGGGGGGCTGCAACAGGTCCCGGGGGCTGCAACAGTCCCGGGGGGCTGCAACATTCCCAGGGGCTGCGACAGTCCCGGGGGGCTGCAACAGTCCGGGGCTGCAACCGTCCCGGGGGGCTGCAACAGTCCCCGGGGGCTGCAACAGTCCGCCGGGGCTGCAACAGTCCCGGGGGGGCTGCAACAGTCCCGGGGGGGCTGCAACAGTCCCGGGGGGCTGCAACAGTCCGGGGGGCTGCAACAGTCCCGGGGGGCTGCAACAGTCCGGGGCTGCAACAGTCCCTGGGGGCTGCAACAGTCCGGGGGGCTGCAACAGTCCGGGGGGGCTGCAACAGTCCGGGGGGCTGCAACAGTCCCGGGGGCTGCAACAGTCCCGGGGGGCTGCAACAGTCCGGGGGGCTGCAACAGTCCCGGGGGGCTGCAACAGTCCCGGGGGGCGCAAACGTCCCTGGGGGCTGCAACAGTCCCGGGGGGCTGCAACAGTCCCGGGGGCTGCAACAGTCCCGGGGGGCTGCAACAGTTCCGGGGGCTGCAACAGTCCCGGGGGGCTGCGACAGTCCCGGGGGGCTGCAACAGTCCCGGGGGGCTGCAACAGTCCCGGGGGGCTGCAAACAGTCCCGGGGGGCTGCAACAGTCCCGGGGGGCTGCAACAGTCCCGGGGGCTGCAACAGTCCCGGGGGGCTGCAACCAGTCCCGGGGGGCTGCAACAGTCCGGGGGGCTGCAACAGTCCCGGGGGCTGCAACAGTCCCGGGGGGCTGCAAACAGTCCCGGGGGCTGCAACAGTCCCGGGGGGCTGCAACAGTCCCGGGGGGGCTGCACAGTCCCGGGGGCTGCAACAGTCCCGGGGGGCTGCAACAGTCCCGGGGGCTGCAACAGTCCCGGGGGCTGCAACAGTCCCGTGTGCTGCCAACAGTCCCGGGGCTCAACAGCCCGGGGGCTGCAACAGTCCCCGGGGGGGGCTGCAACAGTCCCCGGGGGGGGCTGCAACAGTCCCCGGGGGGGGGCTGCAACAGTCCCCTGGGGGCTGCAACAGTCCCCGGGGGGGGGCTGCAACAGTCCCGGGGGGGGGGGCTGCAACAGTCCGGGGCTGCAAGTGAAGCATCGAGTTCTGATCCATCACTATGTTTACCACCCCAACCACAACCCAACAACCCAACCCCAACAACCACAACCCCAACAACCACAACCCCAACAACCACAACCCCAACAACCACAACCCCAACAACCACAACCCAACAACCAACAACCCAACAACACACAACAACGACAATTTCGTCGTAATGTTGATATTTCGGGTCTAACGAGACGCGAGGAACGGCCGCAATGGTGAACGTATCTCTGACGTTGATCTCCTCAAGACTTATTGAAATTGTCTTGCGGACGGCACTAAAGACAATCCACAACCGATTTGATTGCTCCGGTTAAAGTCTTGCTACTGCTATCGTGGTATCTTACAGCCGTGTTGGTATAATTACCACCATGTTGGTATCTTGCGGCTTCATTGATAACTTATACATATTTGCTATCTTGCTTCAGTGCGACGAATATGTTTGGTTGAAAACTATGCTTGGATTTTCTGACAGGTACTTCTGCAAGATGGTTTGTAGGGCGTTTGTGTGAAGGTGGTTCTGAAAATTTGGGGAAGGAGGGGGGGTTGGTGTGAGGTTGCGGGAGGGGGGGGGGAGGTGAGGGTGGGGGGGGTTGTGAGGGGGAGAGGAGGTGTGTTGAGAGCTGGGGGTGAGGTTTGTGTTAATTTAGCGTGTGAGGTTAGTAAACAGTGTTAGCGTGTGTTGGGAGGGCCGTGTGAGTGGGAATGCAAGGTGGGCGTGTAGGGTGGGCGTGTAGGGTAGGCGTATGGGGTGGGCGTGCGGGGTGGGCGTGCGGGGTGGGCGTGCGGGGTGGGCGTGCAGCGAGGTGGGAAAGAGAGAAGAGAGAGAGAGCGCCGACCCACCGCACCAATCGATATCAATGACCGTGTAGCAGTGACTGTCTTCGTTCATACTAGACGGGTAGTGACCGCAGCCCCCCCTCCCCTCCCCCCTTCTAGGACCCCCCAAGGACCCCCACCCCAGTACCTCCCTCCTAAGACCCCCCCAAGCACCCCCACCCCAGCACCCCCCACCCCCAATACCCCATATCATACTTACCTATAGTCTTCCTGAAAGTGTGTACGGGGGAGTGAGTGTACCTGTGTATGCCCCGCCTACTGGCCTCGTTGCACCTGTTGGGTTATCTTTTAACTATTCAGACGTTTGAAATTCTGTTCGAACCTGGTTTTAAAGTTGTGGATGGAGGTGGCTTCCACAACCTCTACTTTCAGTACGTTTCACTTAACTACCCCATACAGGGTACGAGTATTTCCTGACATTCCTTCGGCTCATTTACATTTCCAGTTTCCACCTGTGTCCTCTTGTCTTACTCTCCTCACAATCTGCAGAAGCTATTCTTGTCCACCTTATCTATTCCCCTCATTATCTTGTACGTTGTGATCATATCCCCTCTGTTACTTCTTTCCTCTAGAGGTTGTCCCAGGAAGCAGCCCGAACCTCTGTCTAACTCCCAGGTACCTATTTACTGCTAGATACAGGAGCATCAGGGTGAAAGAAACTTTGGCCATTTTTGTTTCTCGCCGGCGCCGGGAATCGAACCCGGGCCACAGGATTACGAGCCCAGCGTGCTATCCACACAGCCACCGGCCCCCACCGTGCATGTGGGGATGTGTGTGTGGAGCTGTGTGTGTGTGGAGCTGTGTATGTGGAGCTGTGTGTGTGGAGCTGTGTGTGTGTGGAGCTGTGTGTGTGTGGAGCTGTGTGTGTGGAGCTGTGTGTGTGTGGAGCTGTGTGTGTGGAGCTGTGTGTGTGTGGCTGTGTGTGTGGAGCTGTGTGTGTGTGGAGCGTGTGTGTGTGGAGCTGTGTGTGTGTGTGGAGCTGTGTGTGTGTGGAGCTGTGTGTGTGAGCTGTGTGTGTGGAGCTGTGTGTGTGTGGAGCTGTGTGTGTGTGGAGCTGTGTGTGTGTGGAGCTGTGTGTGTGGAGCTGTGTGTGTGTGGAGCTGTGTGTGTGGAGCTGTGTGTGTGTGGAGCTGTGTGTGTGTGGAGCTGTGTGTGTGTGGAGCTGTGTGTGTGGAGCTGTGTGTGTGTGGAGCTGTGTGGTGGAGCTGTGTGTGTGTGGAGCTGTGTGTGTGGAGCTGTGTGTGTGGAGCTGTGTGTGTGGAGCTGTGTGTGTGGAGCTGTGTGTGTGGAGCTGTGTGTGTGAGATGTGTGTGTGTGGAGCTGTGTGTGTGGAGCTGTGTGTGTGGAGCTGTGTGTGTGGAGCTGTGTGTGTGTGGAGCTGTGTGTGTGGAGCTGTGTGTGTGTGGAGCTGTGTGTGTGGAGCTGTGTGTGTGTGGAGCTGTACTCACCTATCACCTCACCTATTTGTGCTTGCGGGGGTTGAGCTTTGGCTCTTTGGTCCCGCCTCTCAACTGTCAATCAACCGGTGTACAGATTCCCGAGCCTACTGGGCTCTATCATATCTACCCTTGAAACTGTGTATGGAGTCAGCCTCCACCACATCACTGCCTAATGCATTCCATCCGTTAACTACTCTGACACTGAAAAAGTTCCTTCTAACGTCTCTGTGGCTCATGTGGGTACTCAGTTTCCACCTGTGTCCCCTTGTTCGCGTCCCCCCAGTGTTGAATAGTTTGTCCTTGTCTACCCGGTCGATTCCTCTGAGGATTTTGTAGGTTGTGATCATATCTCCCCTTACTCTTCTGTCTTCCAGTGTCGTAAGGTGCATTTCCCGCAGCCTTTCCTCGTAACTCATGCCTCTTAGTTCTGGGACTAGTCTAGTGGCATACCTTTGGACTTTTTCCAGCTTCGTCTTGTGCTTGACAAGGTACGGGCTCCATGCTGGGGCTGCTGGAGCTGTGTGTGTGGAGCTGTGTGTGTGGAGCTGTGTGTGTGTGGAGCTGTGTGTGTGGAGCTGTGTGTGTGGAGCTGTGTGTGTGGAGCTGTGTGTGTGTGGAGCTGTGTGTGTGGAGCTGTGTGTGTGGAGCTGTGTGGGGATGTAATATTTCACCTGCCTTACAGCCTGTAGCACTTTACCCGAAACGTCAGTTTTTACAAAAAGTGACTTTCCACCCACGAAAGCGATCTTTAATTAATGTTGCTCAAAAAATGGGTAGAAAATTTGAGAGAAAAAAAAATATTGAGAGTAGAAAACGTAGATCCAAGATAACTTTTTCTCATTTTGTTAACGACATCAGAACTCCTAGATAACCTTCTTAGAATTGATATCAAGGAGGAGGGTATTTTGTTCGAGCTTGTGAAAAATGGTTTTTCCTACGTTGATGACATAAAAAAAAAAGAGTTTGTTGCTGAAGAGTGAACCATCTTGATTCTGGAAAATATTGTCGCTAGTGATACACAAAGAGAATACTTAACGACACCGGAGTTATGTGAATTAGATCAATTTGATGTGATTATGCAAATGAGTTGAATTTGAAAATAAGAGATCTGTTGGAGTTCCTGTCAAAGATGAGAGGCACAGCTGAAGGTTATAAGGTTGCAGACGAGGCGTCACAATATATGATATATGATTTTGATTATATATGATTGTGACGTCGTTATAAAGTTCCCCCCAAGCCATCAAAACAAGTACAGAACATTACTGTTGTAGATGTATTTCTGAGAATGATAAGGGGGTGGCGGGGGGGGGGGGCTCAAGCTTGCATTTCAAAGCCAGGGGGCCAGATTCACGAAGCAGTTACACAAGCTTTACGAACCTCTACATCTTTTCTCAATCTTTGGCGGCTTTGTTTACATTTATTAAACAGTTAATGAGCTCCGAAGTACCAGGAGGCTGTTTACACAAATAACAACAGTTGATTGGCAAGTTTTCATGCTTGTAAACTGTTTAATATATGTAACCAAAGATTGAGGAAAGATGTGCACGTTCGTAAGAGCTTGCGTAACTAACCTTCGTGAATCTGGCCCCAGGTAAGTACGCGTGGCTTTCACAAGTACCTGAACCATGGTAACCTTTGTGAGGTAACTAGCTAGGGCTAAGCCGCTATCTCTACAGTACACTTAGAAAGGATTCAAGGACCGAGTGGAGGAGGAACGGTGCGCAGTGACACTCGGATAATCGGGGGCTCGAACGAGCGCTGACCCTTCAAGAAGCAGGGTCGTCGCTCTACCAACCAGGCCATGTGATGGAGATGCCACAGTACACCCCATAGAGGAACGAATAGATGACATTCTCACCAAGTTCACTGTTGAATCAAACTTATATCAAGCCTTCTGACGCCTATCTAACACGCAAGGCTTTAATAGGAAAACAATATGATTTACCAGAATTAGAATTACCACACACACGTAAGCAGAATAATAATAAAATTGATATTACTGTCGCCCCAGCAACTGGTGACATGAATTTAGCAGGTGAGGTACCTGACTTCTCTCCCTCCTCCTCCTCCTCCTGTTCCTTCTGGTCCTTTCCTCTCATTCCCCCCTCCTCCCTCTCTCTCTCTCTCTTCCTCTTCCTCTCTCTTCGACCCACATTCAATCTACACATAAGTGTCAGCCAATTTCTGTTATCTGTAACATAAGCATCACACCTACGGAGATGTGAACACAGCATCCTCCTAATTCACAATATCGCTGCCAGGTGCTAGGGAGTGTATGCTCATATGTTTGTCTATATGTGTTATATATTCATTTATTTGTGTGTGTGTATGTGTATATGTGTGTATGTGTGTGTGTATGTGTGTGTGTGTGTGTGTGTGTGTGTGTGTGTGTGTGTGTGTGTGTGTGTGTGTGTGTGTGTGTGTGTGTGTGTACACACCTAGTTGTACTCACCTAGTTGTGTTTGCGGGGGTTGAGCTCTGGCTCTTTGGTCCCGCCTCTCAACCGTCAATCAACAGGTGTACAGTTTCCTGAGCCTAATGGGCTCTATCATATCTACACTTGAAACTGTGTATGGAGTCAGCCTCCACCACATCGCTTCCTAATGCATTCCATTTGTCAACCACTCTGACACTAAAAAAGTTCTTTCTAATATCTCTGTACATATTTGTGTGTGTGTATTCACTTAGTTGTATTTTACGGGGGTTGAGCTTTGCTCTTTCGGCCCGCCTCTCAACTATCAATCAACTGTTTACTAACTACACTAACTACTATTTTTTTTTTCCACACCACACACCCCCCCCCCCCCAGGAAGCAGCCCGTGACAGCTGACTAACTCCCAGGTACCTATTTACTGCTAGGTAACAGGGGCATACAGGGTGAAAGAAACTTTGCCCATTTGTTTCTGCCGGGTGCGGGAATCGAACCCGCGCCACAGAATTACGAATCCTGCACGCTATCCACCAGGCTACCTGGCCCCCTAAGTGTGTGTGTGTGTGTGTGTGTGTGTGTGTGTGTGTGTGTGTGTGTGTGTATACGCGTATATGTGACTGCATGAATGTGTACGACCACACGTATGAGTGTGTTATTGTTACGCCGGATATAAAGTCCGTTTACACGTTATTTACTGTACATATGGCTCCATCCCAGCCTCGATTGTGTGCTTTATGTGTACACATTGAAAAGTCAATATTGTAACCAAACAATTTTGTACAAAAAACGAATTTACAACACAAAAAAAAACGAAAGTTTAAACACGAGAAATTGTTATGGGTGAAACACACACTAGTTTAACCTAATCTAGACCTAACATAACCCTAACGATGGCTTGCTACTAGGTTGGGAGTAGGCTCAGGATAGGTTATATTTGGATTAGGATAATCTAGGTTAGGCCTAGATTAGGTGAGGCATGATTTGCATTTTCGTTCCTCCCAAACTTTTAAAATCTTCCCTTTACAGATTCCCATTCACTTTTTTCAAGCTCATTTTTGACTAAATTTCTCTATTACAAAATGAACTTTTTGATGTGAACATACGGGCATAGCCTAAGAGCCCTGATGGCGTAGTGGTAACACACTCGACCCGCACTTCTCGAGCGATATGATCTAGGTTCTTATCCAGACCCTTGAGAATTAACTGGAAGGGAAGGGAACTATCAGGGGTAAAGTGCCAAGACATGACGACTATATAGCACTGGGAAGGGGTCAGGATAAGGATTTGGGATGGGACGGTGGGAAGGAAGGGTACCCATCCACTTGGACGGTCGGGGATTGAACGCCGACCTGCATGAAGCTAGACCGTCGCTCTACCGTCCAGCCCAAGTGGCTGGACGGTAACTGGAGCCAATTATTCAACCCGTCCTCACGCAGGGCTGTTTAAAGCAGCGGCCGTCCTCTCCAGACGCATTCATCTATTTTAACATACTGTGTATTTAAAATGGGTTTGTTCTCATTTATATAAATTAACATTATTATATATAAAAATTGTAAGTATAGTTAGGCATAGGCTAGGTTAGGTGTTTAGGTTCTGTTGACGATTAGTTGTGTTTGAGTACGTGGGTGAAGCATTTATAGCATTGTGGTTCGAACAGAGGACGTGAGCGAAGCACTTGTTCCGGAAGTGTTCGAAGGTCATCAGTTGAGAGTCGTGTGTAAACCGCAATTCATTCATAAAGAGGGGGGGTTTGGCGGCTGGATTAACGAGCTTGAATCTTTGTATGCGAGGACGGGCTTAAAAAGTGGTTCTTGCATTTCATTCTGTGCTTAGCAGATTGTTTAGACTGTGGCCACGTTTTCCCAGAATACTGCAATCCAATTTGAAGGCTGACTATCCTTCAAGTAGCTTCTGATGACTGTCCTCAGTATTCGTTAGCAAATGTTGCCGAGTTGTTGACTTACGCCCAGTCCTATGTTTTCCCAGTTATCCCAGCCTGGTTCTCCATCTTGTACAACATGAGGAACAGTGACAAATCCCTTATGACAGTCTAGGAAAATACAGTCTACCCAACTTTCTTCTGCTGTGGGGGCGGTGGTGGTGAGAGTCTGGTGTCACTACCATGTCTTACCATACGAGGGAGCTGCCTCCAACACCTCCACCTCTTCCCATCAGCGATCACAGAGACCAGAAGGCCGCCCATTCGCCAGCCCACACACCCGCCCCCCACCCACCCACACACCCACCCACACACACCCACACACCCGCCCCCACACCCACCCACACACACACCCACACACACCCACACACACCCACACACCCGCCCCCACACACCCCACACACCCACCCACACACACACACACACACCCTGGCAGACTCCTCGCACCTCCCTAATGGAGCAAGGCGGCAGCAGAGGAAACGTTGTAACGTTATCGACCTTCCCTCATCCCCAGACCCGCTCCACCTCCTCCTCCTCCGCTGCCTCGACTCCTTTCCTTAGTCCTCCCTCCACACCTTCCTCGCTTTCTCTCACTCTCACCCCCTTTTCTCTCTCTCTCTCTCTCTCTCTCTCTCTCTCTCTCTCTCTCGCTCTTCTCCTCTCTCTCTCTCTCTATCCGGCTATCTCTATTGGGCGATTATCCTCTCAAGATACTAAATATATAGAGAGAGCCTCTTAAGATAGAGTCTCGTGAAGCATTTGAATCCTCTTGAAGCCTCGTGGAGCCTCGTGGAGCCTCACGGAGCCTCGTAGAGCTTCTTGAAGCCTCTAGAAGACTCGTGGAGATTCATGAAGCCTCAGGAAGTATCATGAAGTCTTGTGGAGCCTCATGGAGCCTCATGAAGCTTTGTGTAGCTTCGTGGAGTCTCGTGGAACCTTGAGGAGCCTCATGGAGCCTCATGAACCTTTGTGGAGCTTCGTGGAGCCTCGTGGAGCCTCGTGGTTGATGTTGAGAGGTTGTTGTTGATGTTGGGTTGATGTTGGTGGACACCATGGAAGGTCTGCCAGCGGTCTCTGGGGACAGTTACCGAGATCATGTAAGTGAGAACCTTTCCCCAGAGGTAGTTCCTGCTGCTTCCTACACCTGCTGCTCCAAGGTACTTCCTACACCGCTGCTCCCAGGTACTTCCTACACCTGCTGCTCCAAGGTACTTCCTACACCTGCTGCTCCAAGGTACTTCCTACACCTGCTGCTCCAAGGTACTTTCAACACCTGCTGCTCCAAGGTACTTTCAACACCTGCTGCACCAAGGTACTTTCAACACCTGCTGCTCCAAGGTACTTCCTACACCTGCTGCTCCCAGGTACTTCCTACACCTGCTGCTCCAAGGTACTTCCTACACCTGCTGCTCCAAGGTACTTCCTACACCTGCTGCTCCAAGGTACTTCCTACACCTGCTGCTCCAAGGTACTTCCTACACCTGCTGCACCAAGGTACTTTCAACACCTGCTGCACCAAGGTACTTTCAACACCTGCTGCTCCTAGGTACTTTCAACACCTGCTGCTCCAAGGTACTTTCAACACCTGCTGCTCCAAGGTACTTTCAACACCTGCTGCTCCAAGGTACTTTCAACACCTGCTGCTCCAAGGTACTTTCAACACCTGCTGCTCCAAGGTACTTTCAACACCTGCTGCTCCCAGGTACAGGCTGGCGGTGGGAGCCAGCAATAGCCACCAGCGGTCATAATGATGCAATATGGGGCATCCTGGTAGTGCTCGCTCCCACTACACCCACGGTGCCCCCACCTCTACACCCACTGTGGCCACAAACCCCCCCCACCTCTACACCCACTGTGGCCACAAACAACCCCCACCACTCCACCACTGTGGCCACAACCCCCACCACTACACCCACTGTGGCCACAACCCCCCCCCACCACTACCCCACGGTGGCCACAACCCCCCCACTCCACCCACTGTGGCCACACCCCCCCACTCCACCCACGGTGGCCACAACCCCCCCCCACTCCACCCACGGTGCCACAACCCCCCACCACTACCACACACCCACGGTGGCCACAACCCCCACCACTCCACCCACGGTGGCCACAACCCCCACCACTACACCCCTGTGGCCACAACCCCCCCCCCCACTCCATCCACGGTGGCCACAACCCCCCCCCCCACTCCACCCACGGTGGCCACAACCCCCACCACTACAACCACGGTGGCCCAACCCCCCACCACTACACCCACGGTGGCCACAACCCCCCACCACTACACCCACTGTGGCCACAACCCCCACCACTCCACCCACG
>WNGS01033470.1:11636191-11672258 GCA_020271785.1 Procambarus virginalis
AAGACCTGATCAGTGAGGTGTAGGTGAGATCAGCGAAATACTGTTGACATCAGTGAGGTGCTTGTGATGCAGTGTTGGCAGGTGCCGCTGCTGGCTGCTGACCCACAAAATCGATGAAGTTACTCCCTGGCTGTCAGCGGAGATGAAGGCTGAAGCAGCCTGCAGTGTATGGCTGCAGGCTGAAGATGTCTGTCGTGTAAAGCTGAAGGAGGGAGCTAGCACTAGCCTCGGAAGGCTAGCAACCCTAGCCTTCAGCCTTACAGTGTAAGGCTGAAGGCTCGGGTTGCGTGCAGGTAATATATATATATATATGCCTGGAGCTTGTCACCTGGAAACACTAGAACAGGTGCATTTCCTTCACAGTGCTCGGAGAGACAAGTATTAACTTCCCGCCAATATTGTCACCTGCTGTCAGGTGTGGCGTGTGTCTGGCGGTCAAGAGTGGTGTGTCAACTGGGACTGTCAACCAATATGCTTCCTTTCAACGGAATCGACCAATCTGTTGAAAATACGACGCATTGATGGGTCCGCTAACCTAGTGAGACAGTGGAGTATATATTATATATATATATATATATATATATATATCTATATATATATATATATATATATATATATATATATATATATGCACAATGATCACAAAAACACTGATCCAAGTATGCAGAATAACCACATGTGAAAAATAGAAAATGCTCAATTTTCTATTTTTCACATGTGTTATTCTGCATATATATATATATATATATATATATATATATATATATATATATATATTGGTGTATACTGGCAGCAGGTTTTCTTTTAAACATGTCTCATTGAATATGACCGCATATTCTGTATTTACTATCTTCTGATTTAGGGCTTCTATCCCTCTAACTATTTTCTTAGCATCAGGGCTTAGCTGAAATAGGAGTTCTCCAAAACCCATTTTCGTAATTTCTGGGTGAAGAAAAGATGTGGATTACTATAGAATGTATTACACTTATTTAAACAATTTGCACAACGTTTCGAACCTCCATGGTTCATTCTCAAGTGAGGAAATGTTACAATGTGGTTTGATTATATACCCGCACTGGGTCAGGTGATAAGACAATAAAGGTGAAAACATAGGGGATACATAGGGGATAAATGGGGTGAAACATATGAACATAAGAATAGAGGTAACCGCAGAAGGCCTATTGGCCCATACGAGGCAGCTGGTATCTACATACAAAGATTAATCCAGTGTAATTGGCCTGTTATGTTGAACATTGTCTTCTGTGTTGGCATCGTTATGTTCTGGTCTTGTCCTTACTCTCATTGTGGGAAGAGTAAATAGTTCCGTGATTTGGGTGTTCATGGTAGGTTGTTCTGTTCTTATGTGAATTGCTTCAAGAATTTGTAATCTTCTTGCATCTTGGGTTCTGTCTATTATGCATATATATATATATATATATATATATATATATATATATATATATATATATATATATATATATATATATATATATATATGTGTGTGTGTGTTTGTGTGTGTGTTTGTGTGTGTGTTTGTGTGTGTGTTTGTGTGTGTGTTTGTGTGTGTGTTTGTGTGTGTGTGTGTGTGTGTGTGTGTGTGTGTGTGTGTGTGTGTGTGTGTGTGTGTGTGAATCAGTGAATGAATGTCATGTGAATATATCAGACCATGTATATACGGTCATAGTCAGGGCCAGGATTATTCAAGCATGTATGTAACCCTTTACAAAACCTGTACATCTTTCCTCAATCAAGGCGGCTTTGTTTACATTTAATAAACAGTTCATGAGCTCCGAAGCACTAGGAGAGGGTGTTTATGGTGGTAATAATCTTGGACTGTAGAGTTTACAAGCTCGTAAACTGAAGAATGCTGCTATGACTGAGCAAAGATGCACAGGCTTCGCAAGTGCATGACTATATATGATTGATGACTCGTGGTAAAAAAAAAGATGGCTTGAGATAAATTAGAAATGAACACTTCCTCATGATCGAGTCGAGGAGGAGCAACGAGGGTAAAGCATGGTAGCATCCTTATAGTGAGGTCACCCTCCAAGACACACTAGTAACCTCACCCTCCAAGACACACTAGTAAGGTCACCCTCCAAGACACACTAGTAAGGTCACCCTCCAAGACACACTAGTAAGGTCACCCTCCAAGACACACTAGTAACCTCACCCTCCAAGACACACTAGTAAGGTCACCCTCCAAGACACACTAGTAACCTCACCCTCCAGGGTGTCACATACACTATACATCACCCTCAAACCTGTAACAATACACCAGAAATCATTGAACAATAATCTCTAAATTAATTCATTGAAATATGGCATTCTTGATCCGTTACCTCACCTGCATAAAGAACATTAAAAACATACAAATTTAGTATTTAATACTGGTTCTCTTGAACACAGAATGAGAAGAGAGAACATAGAGACGATAACGAGGAACAAGAGTAGGAGATAGTAAAGCAAACATGGAGGGAACTGAATATACCAGAATTAATATTTTGGAGGAAAATGTAAAGGGATATTTGGGTGTTTGAAATGACAGGATGAGAAAGGAAGGAAGGAAGGAAGGAAGGAGAGATAAATGAGAGGGGTGGGACAGGAGACGGAAGAAGACGTGGGGTGAGAGAAGCAGAGGAGAGGCAGAAGGGGAGAGTTGTGTGGGGGGCGCACCTGGAAGCTGTAGGCTGGAGGGGCTTCTGTGGTGCTCACTCGAGTCCAGAGCACCATCGTCCTCGTCCCTGGTGTTCTCAGGTGCTCTCTCCCAGGTAGACGTGGATCCTCTGGCTCCTCCCAGAGCTCACTTCAGCGCTCACTCGCCTCGTGTGGCTCCTCCCAGAGCTCACTTCAGCGCTCACCCTCACTATTGGTTAAGCTCGTTTTTCTACACTTGACACTTTATTTCCTTTCATGCTGATCTTCGCACATTTCCTGTCATTAGTTACAATGCGCAACTCATTCCATGTGTTAATTGTTCACGACTATTAATATAATTGTCTTAGAGAACCATCTAAAAGATTAACGACGAAACTGTACAGAAATTTGAGTCGAGAAAGGTTCTCAAAAATTACCTTTTTCCATTAGTGACGTCACTGAGCTGCCTGCACTTGGGGCCTCTGTGTGCATGTACAGTAAGGCAAGCAACAGCCTGGTGGACCAAGCTCTCTTAAGTCAAGCCTGGCCCCGGGCCGGGCTTGGGGAGTAAAAGAACTCCCAGAACCCCATCAAGCAGGTATCCAGCGGGCAGATATTACCAATGTATCAACGCTCTGAACAATAGATCATAGATAATAAACGCGGAAGCCCGGAGTTCTAACTCGCCTGGACACCAATATATATATATATATATATATATATATATATATATATATATATATATATATATATATATATATATATATATATATATATATATATGTGTGTGTGTGTGTGTACTCACCTAGTTACTCACCTAGTTGTGCTTGCGGGGGTTGAGCTCTGGCTCTTTGGTCCCGCCTCTCAACCGTCAATCAACAGGTGTACAGTTTCCTGAGCCTAATGGGCTCTATCATATCTACATTTGAAACTGTGTATGGAGTCAGCCTCCACCACATCGCTTCCTAATGCATTCCATTTGTCAACCACTCTGACACTAAAAAAGTTCTTTCTAATATCTCTGTGGCTCATTTGGGCACTCAGCTTCCACCTGTGTCCCCTAGTGCGTGTGCCCCTTGTGTTAAACAGCCTGTCTTTATCAACCCTGTCGATTCCCCTGAGAATCTTGAATGTGGTGATCATGTCCCCCCTAACTCTTCTGTCTTCCAACGAAGTGAGGTTTAATTCCTGCAGTCGCTCCTCGTAGCTCATACCTCTCAGCTCGGGTACTAGTCTGGTGGCAAACCTTTGAACCTTTTCCAGTTTAGTCTTATGCTTGACTAGATAGGGACTCCATGCTGGAGCCGCATACTCCAGGATTGGTCTGACATATGTGGTATATAATGTTCTGAAAGATTCCTTACACAAGTTTCTAAAGGCCGTTCTTATGTTAGCCAACCTGGCATATGCTGCTGATGTTATCCTCTTGATATGAGCTTCAGGGGACAGGTCTGGCGTGATATCAACCCCCAGGTCTTTCTCTCTCTCTGACTCTTGAAGTATTTCATCTCCCAAATGATACCTTGTATCTGGTCTCCTGCTTCCTACCCCTATCTTCATTACATTACATTTGCTTGGGTTAAACTCTAACAGCCATTTGTTCGACCATTCCTGCAGCTTGTCCAGGTCTTCTTGAAGTCTCAAGCTGTCCTCCTCTGTCTTAATCCTTCTCATAATTTTGGCGTCGTCAGCAAACATTGAGAGGAATGAGTCTATACCCTCTGGGAGATCATTTACGTATATCAGAAACAGGATAGGTCCAAGTACAGAGCCCTGTGGGACTCCACTGGTGACTTCACGCCAGTCTGAGGTCTCACCCCTCACTGTAACTCTCTGTTTCCTATTGCTTAGGTACTCCCTTATCCACTGGAGCGCCCTACCTGTTACTCCTGCCTGTTTCTCCAGCTTATGCATCAACCTTTTATGGGGTACTGTGTCAAAGGCTTTCCGACAGTCCAAAAAAATGCAGTCCGCCCACCCTTCTCTTTCTTGCTTAATTCTTGTCACCTGATCGTAGAATTCTATCAATCCTGTAAGGCAAGATTTACCCTCCCTGAACCCATGTTGATGGGTTGTCACGAAGTCTCTTCTCTCCAGATGTGTTACTAGGTTTTTTCTCACAATCTTCTCCATCACCTTGCATGGTATACAAGTTAAGGACACTGGCCTGTAGTTCAGTGCCTCTTGTCTGTCACCCTTTTTGTATATTGGTACTACATTAGCAGTCTTCCATATTTCTGGTAGGTCCCCCGTTTCCAGTGACTTACTATACACTATGGAGAGTGGTAAGCAAAGTGCTCCTGCACACTCTTTCAATACCCATGGCGAGATTCCATCCGGCCCAACAGCTTTTCTCACATCCAGCTCCAATAGGTGCTTTTTGACCTCATCTCTTGTAATTTCGAACCTATCCAAGGTCACCTGGTTTGCTGCCACCTCTCCCAGCGCCGTGATATCTCCCTGTTCTATTGTAAAGACCTCCTGGAACCTTTTGTTGAGTTCTTCACACACCTCTTTGTCATTCTCTGTGTACCTGTCCTCGCCCACCCTAAGTTTAATCACCTGTTCCTTCACTGTTGTCTTCCTCCTGATGTGACTGTGTAGTAGCTTTGGTTCAGTCTTGGCTTTGTTAGCTATATCATTTTCATACCTTTTCTCAGCTGCTCTTCTCACACTGACATACTCGTTCCTGGTTCTCTGGTATCTCTCTCTACTTTCTGGTGTTCTGTTATTACGAAAGTTCCTCCATGCCCTTTTGTTCAGCTCTTTGCTTTCATACATTCCCTATTAAACCACGGATTCTTCCTTTGCTTCTCTGTTTTCTCCTGTTGGGCTGGGACAAACCTGCTTACAGCCTCCTGACATTTTTGGGTGACATAGTCCATCATGTCTTGTACGGACTTGGTTCCGAGTTCTGTGTCCCAATGTATATCCCATAGGAATTTATTCATCTCCTCATAGTTTCCCTTTCTGTACGCCAGCCCTTTGGTTCCCAGTTCTTTTTGGGGGTGATAATTCCTAGCTCAACCAGGTACTCAAAGCTCAATACACTATGATCACTCATTCCCAAGGGGGCTTCCAACTTAACTTCCCTTATATCCGACTCATTTAGGGTAAATATCAAATCCAGCAAGGCTTGTGTGTGTGTGTGTGTGTGTGTGTGTGTGTGTGTGTGGTGTGTGTGTGTGTGTGTGTGGTGTGTGTGTGTGTGTGTGTGTGTGTATAAAAGCAAATAAAAAAATATGCTAGACCACGTTAAATTGAATATTCCAAAATGCAAACAATCCATAAGGGATAAATAAGATTACATTTCAATGGAACAATGCAAAATAATTACATTACGAAGATTTGTATTAAAGGCAAACAGCACACCTTTAGTTTCCCCCCCAAACACTGTCCTCCAAACACGCGAGCAGCAAGCCATGTTTGGGACGAGGGACAAACAGGTATACCTTAAGAGTATACCCGAGCAGATATGAGGGAGAGCATACCGAACACAGTGAAACTCAGCGTAAACTCACCCTAGAGTTTACGGCGTTCCTCTTCCTCACCGAAGCTCATTGACTTGGGTAACAAGAATGAAGTTTAAGTAGACCGAGGTACCTCATCTCTGTTGTTAAGACGAGAGATGAGGTCTCTGATTGATCTAAACCTTCAGGTCTGATAGGAGACACATTTGTGACNAAAGGTTAGTGATAACTTGTGTCTCGGTACTTTTGAAACCGCACATTTTGGGGGGCCCGACAGACCGCATTTTGACACAAATACACCGTATACGATTTACATATAAATATGTAAATCGTATATCCAGTCCATATACGATTTACACTCATAAGATACATTCGAAGTGAAATAAAAATCGAAGCAGGCGCAGTAATTACCACGTAGTTCCAATATGTTGGTTTTCCATAATGTAAAGAATGTAAGGAAAGGCAGCAGCAAGACGGGAAGAATATGTAAGAACGAGTCACAGCTGGAGGTGCCGTCGGGCGGGAAGGAGGAGCAGCGGATCAGAGGCACACGCTGTCAGGGACGGGAAGCTGAGTTTTGCTCCCCAGGAAATGTGTTCCACCTCCTGTGCGACACAAAGATGGCCGCCAGGGCCGCCGCTGGACCAGTGCCCATCCTCTGGCTTGTCCCGCCGCTGGACCAGTGCCCATCCTCTGGCTTGTCCCGCCGCTGGACCAGTGCCCATCCTCTGGCTTGTCCCGCCGCTGGACCAGTGCCCATCCTCTGGCTTGTCCTGCCGCTGGACCCGTGCCCATCCTCTGGCTTGTCCCGCCGCTGGACCAGTGCCCATCCTCTGGCTTGGCCCGCCGCTGGACCCGTGCACATCCTCTGGCTTGGCCTGCTAATGGACCGGCGCCCACCAACTGCCTTGTATTTAGTAGCAGCAGCAGTGCCCTAACCAGGGCAACACACACATCTGTCTATAGCACGAGAGCACCTGCCATATAAGCAGCCACCATACAGAGCAGCCACCATACAGAGCAGCCACCATACAGAGCAGCCACCATACAGAGCAGTCACCATACAGAGCAGCCACCATACAGAGCAGCCACCATACAGAGCAGCCACCATACAGAGCAGCCACCATACAGAGCAGCCACCATACAGAGCAGCCACCATACAGAGCAGCCACCATACAGAGCAGCCACCATATAGAGCAGCCACCATACAGAGCAGTCACCATACAGAGCAGCCACCATACAGAGCAGCCACCATATAGAGCAGCCACCATACAGAGCAGTCACCATACAGAGCAGCCACCATACAGAGCAGCCACCATACAGAGCAGCCACCATACAGAGCAGCCACCATACAGAGCAGCCACCATACAGAGCAGCCACCATACAGAGCAGCCACCATACAGAGCAGCCACCATATAGAGCAGCCACCATACAGAGCAGTCACCATACAGAGCAACCACCATACAGAGCAGCCACCATACAGAGCAGCCACCATACAGAGCAGCCACCATACAGAGCAGCCACCATACAGAGCAGCCACCATATAGAGCAGCCACCATACAGAGCAGCCACCATACAGAGCAGCCACCATACAGAGCAGCCACCATACAGAGCAGCCACCATACAGAGCAGCCACCATACAGAGCAGCCACCATATAGAGCAGCCACCATACAGAGCAGTCACCATACAGAGCAGCCACCATACAGAGCAGCCACCATACAGAGCAGTCACCATACAGAGCAGCCACCATACAGAGCAGAGAGAGACCATTAAACGAAAAACCACATTAACGCAAAATCAGAACAATGTTTCAAGTCTCCAGCGGCTTTGCATCGGATAATATTGGAAATATAATTAAAAACTTCAAAATAAGAATCATGTTAATTCTTCACCAGCCTCGGGGGCGAATATTAACGGTGTTAATATCCCTAATTTATGAAGAACAGCCTGGGCCAATTTCAAGAATGTAAGTTATTCGTTATAAAGGAGATCTTGGGTTCTTAGAGGAATGCCTTCGTGAACTCTCAGAGGCTAGGAGGTATATGGGAGATTGTGTTAATTTGTCTTGGTACAACTGTCACTTGAGAATGCTTGCTGTGTATTGGGGCTCTGGTGTAACTAATATGGCCTCTTCGGAGGCCTGGTCGATGACCGGGCCTCGGAGACGCTAAGACCCGGAACAACTCGAAGTTAACTCCAAGGTAACTCTCCGTGGAGGTGGCCCCGTGGCCTCGCTGTGATGGCGGAAGGTCACAAAATCTGCCTAAATTCGATCCTTTCAAATGTGATCATTCAGCATCAAAGCATCCCCTAAGTTCAGCATTTTTGTTTACTAAAGTTTTTTTTAACCATTTGCACCTTAGAACCTATACAGAAGGAGGAGGAAAATATTCTTGGCTAGGTCTTACAGTCTCTCGAGGATTAGTGGGGCTTCGGGCCTTTCTCACCCCTGTGGACCAGACCTGAAAATATCATTTAGTGATCAGAAATTTAGAGTCGAGTTCGTTGGATTTGATATTTACCTGGTGAGACACGGCTCTCTCGAGGCCTGTAAACAAAAAATTATTTGATTTCATCATAATTCGCATTGATCTCTTCCTTCAGACGATGTGCTGGACTTGCAGTGATCTCCCTCAGTCCTGATGTACCGGACTTGCAGTGAACTCCCTCAGTCCTGATGTACTGGACTTGCAGTGATCTCCCTCAGTCCTGATGTACCGGACTTGCAGTGAACTCCCTCAGTCCTGACGTACCGGACTTGCAGTGTGATCTCCCTCAGTCCTGATGTGCCGGATTTGCAGTGATCTCCCTCAGCCCTGATGTACCGGACTTGCAGTGATCTCCCTCAGTCCTGATGTACCGGACTTGCAGTGTGATCTCCCTCAGTCCTGATGTACTGACTAGCAGTGATCTCCCTCAGTCCTGATGTACTGGACTTGCAGTGATCTCCCTCAGTCCTGATGTACCGGACTTGCAGTGATCTCCCTCAGTCCTGATTTACCGGACTTGCAGTGTGATCTCCCTCAGTCCTGATGTACTGGACTAGCAGTGATCTCCCTCAGTCCTGATGTGCCGGACTTGCAGTGATCTCCCTCAGCCCTGATGTACCGGACTTCCAGTGATCTCCCTCAGTCCTGATGTACCGGACTGCAGTGTGATCTCCCTCAGTCCTGATGTACCGGACTAGCAGTGATCTCCCTCAGTCCTGATGTGCCGGACTTGCAGTGATCTCCCTCAGTCCTGATGTGCTGGACTTGCAGTGTGATCTCCCTCAGTCCTGATGTACCGGACTTACAGTGAACTCCCTCAGTCCTGATGTACCGGACTTGCAGTGATCTCCCTCAGTCCTGATGTACCGGACTTGCAGTGATCTCCCTCAGTCCTGATGTACTGGACTTGCTGTGAACTCCCTCAGTCCTGATGTACTGGACTTGCTGTGAACTCCCTCAGTCCTGATGTACCGGACTTGCAGTGAACTCCCTCAGTCCTGATGTACCGGACTTGCAGTGAACTCCCTCAGTCCTGATGTACTGGACTTGCTGTGAACTCCCTCAGTCCTGATGTACCGGACTTGCAGTGAACCCCTCAGTCCTGATGTACCGGACTTGCAGTGAACTCCTCATCGCTGATGTACCGGACTTGTGTAACATCACAGTAAGAGTATTAATTTACCCAAATCATGGAGTGTTGCTTCCAGTCATGGTCAATTATCTCTCTCTAGCAAACGTCGAAGATTCTCACCATAATGTAAGAGGCTGCAGGCACGCCCGGGGGACTATCACACCGCGCGGTCCAAACACACGCCCAGAGAACAAGTTCACGCCGGTCCAAACACACACAAACCCCTCAATAACTCCACCTCCAAAAACAAGAGAAGACAATACAAACAAAACAAGTCTACCCCACGTGTCAGAACAGTCGAGGACGACCAGTGCCACTGTCATCCTGGAGTTAGAGGAGTCGTCAGACCGGAGAGGTGGTCGTGGGTCAAGTGCAGACGGCACTCACCTTTAACAGTGAACACATACACCACCAGTCACAGGCCCTCCCGCCTCACACACACACACACACACACACACACACCACACACACACACACACCACACACACACCACACCACACACACACACACACACACACCACTACTCCACCAGTCACAGCACCTCCCACCTCAGACACAAACTTACTACACCTGAGGAAGATGATGACAGTAACAGAACAAGTGATCAGGCTACGCAAAAGAGGAGGACGCTACACAAAGAATGACAAGGAAGTGAGAGCTTCCAGGAAGTTTCTAAGATCGAGCTACAACTCCCCTGATTTGCGACTTCTAATGGAATGAATGCCATTAGAAGCAGTCAAGTTCATTCAATATAGGAGACTTTGTCATCGGCATACATTTGTCCCATAGCACTGGTGACCTTTGCCCCCTGGAGTAATGCTCGCCTCGCGAGCGATTTGGTCCTGGGTTTGAGTCCTGGCCAGGGAGATCCGATTAGGCTCGAATCTTGAACTGTTCGCCCCTGTCCACCCAGCTGTAATTGGGTACCTGGTTATTAACCGTATGCCGGGTTGTGTTTCATCGAACACAAGTGGGTATGTAAGACTTACAATGAGCTATGGGAAGGGAAAGCTCTCAGCCTGCTAGCAGGAGTCAGAAGTCGTCTGCTTCTGTACCCATCTGTTTAAAAAATCAAATGAAAGGAATTTTGAGTGGTGTGTTGGAAAGCGGATAGTGTGTTGAGCAGGAAGTGAACATACCACCATAGTTTCAGTGTTGGGCAGCGTCACTCATTCCGTGAGTGAACATACCACCATAGTTTCAGTGTTGGGCAGCGTCACTCATTCCGTGAGTGAACATATCACCATAGTGCATTGCATCCTGGGTAGCATTACAAGAGCACTCCAACCACCACATGTGGTCGAACGCTCAATAACAATAGCAGTAGCAATAACATTATGTACAGAAGCAGCTCTCTCTCTCTGTGAATGATGGTTAACATTGTAAAAGACCTACACTCACCTGTGACTTGATTGCTCAATTACTCACTACACTTTATGATGTTCAACAGTTGCTTAACCTTATCCATGAAGGCCAGAAGAAAATATATATATATGCTGGTATATATGTTTAAACCCGTGTCTGCGATAGACAAAAATTATTAAACACAAAAAAGTCCTTCGCAATGATAATATGAAAGGTCCATTTAACACCAGATTATGTGTTGCTTCCTGGGGATGTGTGTGTGTGCACGCGCGCGTGTTAGAGAAATATATGTAGTAGACATAATAGAGGCAAAATATATTGGTAAGACTGGTGTGGGTCCATAGAGCTAATAGCTTGGATTATGCAAGTACAAAATAGTAAAAATAATGAAGACTTACACTCTAAGATTTTAAAACTAAATACACTCTTGTGTCTTACTTGTTTGGTGTCCGTCAACGTCAGATCCACACAACATACCTGCAAGAAGAAAAACATAAGTTGTATTAACATATTACCAGGTCTTTAATGCAACGTTTGACACAAAAAATATACCAGCTCACTGCTACGTGCTGTGAAGAAGCCAGAAGGTGAAGGGACGACGACGTTTTGGTCCGTCCTGGACCATTCTCAAGTCGATTGAGAATGGTCCAGGACGAACCGAAACGTCGTCGTCCTTTCACCTTCTAGTGTGTGGTCTGGTCAACATTCTTCAGCCACGTTATTGTGACTCATCGCCTGTTCCTGGATTTACTTTGTCATAATGTTCTAAACTTGTTCACTACTCAGATACTATCCATTAGTCTCTGGTGTCGGGAGATAGACCGGCTACAGGAACCACGACAAAGGCTAGGCTAGGCTAGGCAGCGTTGAATTCATATCCAATCAAACACAAGATGGTTAGAGACTGGTCCCGGAACTGAGAGATGTAAGTTGTGAGGAAATGTTGCTGGAATTGAACCTCAGGTCACTGGAAAACACTACAGCAGGGTCAAGGAGAACATGATGACCACCTACAAAATTCTCAGCGGAATTGACAGGGTACATAAGGACAAACTATTTAACACGGCTGGAACACGAACAAAGGAAGGAGGGTTGAAGGGCCACAGGTGGAAACTTAGTAACCAAATCAGCCACAAAGACATTGGAATTTTTCAGAGCAATGAACAAATGGAATGCACCAAGTAGCGACCATTAGGCTCTGGAATCTGTACACGAATTCACTGATGGTTGAGAGGCAGGACCAAAGAGCCAAAGCTCAACCTTCGCAAGCAAAACTAGGTAAGTACAACTAGTTGAACACACACACACACTGTCCTCCTGTTGATTGACGGTTGAGAGGCGGGACCAAAGAGCCAGAGCTCAACCCCCGCAAGCACAACTAGGTGAGTACAACTAGGTGAGTACACACACACACACACACACACACACACGCCAATATCATTATTATTTACCAAATTATAGTGGAATGAAGTGTAGCTGTGCAGAATATATCTATAATAATGACCTGCATTATTTTAAGACTTACCCCAAAACAAATAATGTAATGATTTTTGCAAACAAACTCAAGTCTAAATGTAAAATCATTTATTAAGAATATATTATTTAAATTGGTAAGGCTAATTTTCATTTTGTCTGAAATACATTGTGTGTTAGTGGCTTTGCCGGAAGTTATCATTTAATGATCAAAATCTGACCTGAAACATCCCATTCTACCTTCGCATATATATATATATTAGTATATTTTGGTAGCAGTCTTTCCTGTAGACATATGTTATTAAATATGACCGAAAACCGTTTTTCGGTCATACCAAAATATGACCGTTTTTCGGTCATATTTAATAACATATATATATATAAATATATATATATATATATATATATATATATATATATATATATATATATATATATATATATATATATATATATATATATATATATATATATATAATCCATAGTTTTGGATGAGTCCTGGATCCAGCGCGCCGCAGGGGAATGAGTGCTCCCAGGGCTCTGAGTGACAGAGAACGGACCCTACACTAGGGCTAACTCCACCATAAAGCTCAGATTTGTAGCAGTGTAGAAGGAAGTCCTTCTCTTGCCTGCACAGTTAGTGATTAAGATCGGTCTAGCGTCGCCGCTTGCACTCGCTTATTATGACTCAGTTACTTAATAATAACTAGATGTTGTTGGAACTTAATACAGAAGGCTTAGGAGGTATCCCTGGTCCCATAAAGCCGATAACGCAGTCTTTTCTCAGCTGAAATTTTTTTTTTTTTTTTTTTTTTTTTTTTTTTTGAGATATATACAAGAGTTGTTACATTCTTGTACAGCCACTAGTACGCGAAGCGTTTCGGGCAGGTCCCTGGAATACGATCCCCACCGCGAAGAATCGTTTTTTCATCCAAGTACACATTTTACTGTTGCGTTAAACAGAGGCTACAGTTAAGGAATTGCGCCCAGTAAATCCTCCCCGGCCAGGATACGAACCCATGACATAGCGCTCGCGGAACGCCAGGCGAGTGTCTTACCACTACACCACGGAGACTGAAATGTCCCTGGTTCGATTCATGGACCGACACGTTTGGGACAGTAGCAGTAGTATACATAGGAGAAGCCTGTGTGTATATATATATATATATATATATATATATATATATATATATATATATATATATATTATATATATATATATGTTACAACAGTTTTGGATGAGGCGAACAAAACTTTCAACACAAGACAGAACACGGTACAATGGGTATAGAATGGAAGTAACTGCAAAGGGCCTATTGGCCCATATTTCTTGATTCTTCTATATTGNACGACCTTGGGAAAATCCTCAGGTCTCATAACACAACCTTGGGAAAATCCTCAGGTCACAGGACCCTGTCAACGATTTACTTGTAGTATCAAACTCCACTTATGCTGACCTTTGTTTCCTTGGAATAACCATGTCCTAATCTTAATATGTCCCCTGCCACCTGAGTCTCTCTCTTCCTGCTCATTCTTCCGCGAGGTATAGTGCTGAGGCTTTGTTATGGTCAAGGCTTATACCGGCGTTATCTCTTCCGCCATCGACTGCTTCAGATAAGCTGGAAACAATGAGAATAGATTTGTTGAAAATGAATGGCCTCTTATTAAATCTTAATAAAGCCTTATTGAAGTCTGTGCTGGGAGTTCTTTATTATTTCAAGATGTCTCAAATGGCAAATGATCGAGTCAAGTAATTTTCTAACAATAGCGTTAAATTAATTGGCCGTAGATCGATGCAAGTGATCTATTTTTCCACCCTTTTGAAAAATCTCTGCCATATTTTTGCAACCTTCCACAATTCCGGTACTATGCTTGACATTATGATTATTCATCATGCAAGGGCTGACCAAGCTCGATTCCACATTCTTTCAAGGGCTCCGGTAAATATTTCATCTGTTCCCGGGATTTTGTTGGTTGAATTTCATGTTTAGTAACTTCCTCTCTGTTCAACATTAATCTAGTCAACTAAACATCTTTACTATCTTCAAAAACATGAGGACTGCATGTACAACCTTGTATTCCATCCTTGTAAGTACCAAAACGTTGTCATTTTCAGTTTTTTGAAAAAAAAATCTTTTCCATTTGTTTTCATTTTCAGTCTTATTTCTCAATGGCATAGTTTTCTCCATAGTCTATGGCTGACATATCTGAAACCCTTTAGAATTTCTTTTGCCTCACGTGCGCTCTGCTTCATAATCATTGTTTTCACTTATATCTATTTTTTTTAACATTACTTTCTAATTTCACAAACATGTTCTTGAGTGCAATGGTAATCCGATGCGGGTCATTACTGTTTCACCCAAGTGATGGTCAGAGTCAAGCGTCATGGCATCCATGACCTTGAACTGTAATTAGAATACATATAAATGATGCAAATTCATATACATTTACTTGAGTGTCAGTTTAGCTCTTGTTGGAGTCATGACCTTCTCCTCGCCTCTAAAAGCCCCCATGATGTACACAGAGTGCTCAAGATTACAACTCCAACCAACTCCTCATCCTTCACACTCACCACTAAGAAGTCAAGCCTGGTCAAGCCACAAGATAGTCAAGCCTGTCAACCTCAAGTTAGTCAAGCCTGGCCCCGGTCCGGGCTTGGGAGTAGAAGAACATCCAGAACCCCATCAAGCATGTATCAAGAAAATATGTTACTTACAATAAAATTGTTTTCAAAAAAAAACATTTTCTATATTAAATCTAATTTCTTCGTGGTCAGTGTTCCTTAACTCAGTCGCCAATGCCCATGTTATTTTGTATTGTGCTTCCCATATTCGTCAAGAATGGCAGACAACAGATATCACATGCCACAAGGATTATTTAGTGCCTGTGCCTGCCTCATATTGGCCCATACGAGGTGGCTCTTATTTTATATCCACCCCCAATGATATGTGTCTAGCCTCCGCTTGAAACAATACAGCGATCCACTGTGTTACAAAAGTAATGTCTTCCATACATCAACAACCCTGTATCCAAACCAGTATTTACCCAGGTCTTTCCTAATCTAAAAGTCCTTAGTTTATGTCCATTTTTTTTTGTGTGTGTCATACAGAACCTTATTAAAATCTCGTTTTCTGTAACCTTTCATCCACATTGAAACGTCAATCATGTCACCACTTCTCGTCGCCTTTCTAGATGATATAAACTTATCTTTCTAATCTCTGTTCATAAAGAGGATTCTAATTAACTTTGTCATCACTTTCTGTAGGATTTCAATTGCAGTGATGTCCATTCTATATAGAGCACGAGACCATAGCTGAACTACAAACCCAAAATAGGACCTAAAATGGGTAAGATAAAACTGAAGAATATTAATTGTCTTATTACTAAAGCTTTTATAAATAATCCCAGCGTCTTATTAGCCTTTTCCGTACATTTATGCATTGATTTTTATCCCTAAGAATGCATCTAATCATGGTTCTTATATCCCTCTCGCACTCACACCCCGATGTCAACATTGTCCTGGTGATGCCAAGGAACTCCTCTCTCAGTACTCAGGCCGTAAAATCCTGCACGACAGGAGGTGGTGCTCCCCGTATACCCTTTCTTAGTGGTATACCGGCTCACGGTACACATATTACCGTACACTACATATCACGGTACATCACATATCACGGTACACATCTACAGAACAAATATCCACACATGGTTCGCACACTCTTGACAAAATATTGGTACAACTGATGATACAAGTCCGGTACACGGTACAGAAGCTGGGGTACACGGTACAGAAGTTAGGGTACACGGTACAGAAGCTGGGGTACACGGTACAGAAGCTGGGGTACACGGTACAGAAGTTAGGGTACACGGTATAGAAGTTAGGGTACACGGTACAGAAGCTTGGGTACACCGTACAGAAGCTTGGGTACACGGTACAGAAGCTTGGGTACACGGTACAGAAGCTTGGGTACACGGTACAGAAGTTAGGGTACACGGTACAGAAGCTTGGGTACACGGTACAGAAGCTTGGGTACACCGTACAGAAGCTTGGGTACACGGTACAGAAGCTTGGGTACACGGTACAGAAGCTTGGGTACACGGTATAGAAGTTAGGGTACACGGTACAGAAGCTTGGGTACACGGTACAGAAGCTTGGGTACACCGTACAGAAGCTTGGGTACACGGTACAGAAGCTTGGGTACACGGTACAGAAGTTAGGGTACATGGTACAGAAATACTGGGGTCAGCACGTGCCACTTTTCAAGTAAACGAATAACGCTAGTTAACTACACCAGTAACGCTAGTTAACTACCCAAGTAACGGTAGTTAACTACCCAAGTAACGGTAGTTAACTACACCAGTAAAGCTAGTTAACTACCCATGTAACGCTAGTTAACTGCACCAGTAACGCTAGTTAGCTGCACCAGTAACGCTAGTTAGCTGCACCAGTAACGCTAGTTAACTGCACGATTGTAGCTAGTTAAATGCAATCACGTATTCAACTAAACTCATTGCAAGGTCCATATAAGGGGCGCCGTTGCAATGCATATACATCCATGACACGCCGTTGCAAGGATCGTATTAAAGCTACGCTGTTACTAGTCCCGTATACAAATTATTCCTTTGCAAAGAATGAATATAAGCAACGACCTTTGCAAGACCCGTACATAAATCTCGCCATTGCAAGGCACGTATACAAATTATACTATTGCAAGGCACGTATGCAAAACAGACCGTTGAAATACATGAATACAAGCCGTGTTACCTGCCAGGTCTGTACGTAAGTCATTCCATTTGCAACATCTGTAACACAGGTAATGTTATTGCAAGCCACATGTGTGTGTGCTATAGCTGGCCCGTGACTCACGACAGTGCACACACCTGCACTACGGCGACTCACGGCAACTACGTATACACATTCATTCAACCTTACCGTACACACACACGTGGCACAAGTGCACGTCATTGCAGGTGTGTATGTGTGTGCCGTGCACAGGTGTACCTGTAAACAGTCTACCCTGCAGGTAAACACTCCACACACATGGCTGGAGAAGTCATTACTCGCACCTCACTGAGAGCCTTACGCTCTCTTGTTTGTACTTGTAATTTTGAATGGGTGTGTGCGTGTGTCTTTTGTTTCTCGCGTCCGTGCGCGCGCGTGCGTGAGTGTGTATGTGTGTGTACTCACTTAGTTGTGTGTGTGTGTGTGTGTGTGTGTGTGTGTGTGTGTGTGTGTGTGTGTGTGTGTGTGTGTGTGTGTGTGTGTGTGTGTGTGTGTGTGTGTGTGTACACCAATTATCCCAACCATACACATAACAAAACATTCCTTAAACCCAGCTCACAGAGCGAAACAAAATCTCAGTTTAGTCAACACACGAGAATGAAGTGCTCGGAGAGGCCGACGAGGTGTGACAGATGAGTGAGTGAGTGAGCAGGAGGCTCTGGAGCTCAAGTGTGTCCTCAAACACTACTATCCTCCTCCTCCTCCTCCAGGCCTGCCTCAAGTTGTCTCTCCAACATAGACTATCACGGCGCCCCCTCGGGCCATGTCCCTCCGCCACTAGCCGCAACGATACACTTATTTTCTAGCACACAGTTTCCAGTCACGCTCGTATTAAGCACATCGTCCGAGGCACACACACTGGCTCGTCACAGCACAGCCAGATGCAACACGAGCCACTGGAAGCCTTCCTGGCAGGCCCCGCCGAGTCTTTGCGCTATTACACGACACAATAGTTTCCAGGATCCGGACACAAATCACTATAGCTTGCTCATTCACCACCTCCTCCTCCTCCTCGCCTCCCAGTTCTCTATATATAATGATTTCCCCCACACACAACCTCTCTACACAGGGAGTTCACCTCGGAAAATCTTCATTTCTGATTCAATAGATTTTTGGTCTAGGTGGGCGTGGCTGCTCTTTTTCAAACTGAGGGCCGAGTGGTGGAGTTGTGGAGGGAAGAGAGTGGTGGTACTAATGGCAGCTCGCGCTGTAGTGTGGCTCCAGCAGCAACGGTGTGGTGGGAGGGGCACATAGTTGCCACGGCTCGCCACTCTCCTCTCTCTCTCTCTCTCTCTCTAACCTTGCCCTAAATCCTTAAGAGGCGTTTAGCCTCTTTTTTTACCCTCTTTGCTTTCTGCAAAATGCATGAGCAAAATTATGTAGTCGTGTTCACCTCATAACCGCGGTTTGTGTGACAACCTATACTGGGTGAGGGGAGAGATCTTTAGAGCAAGGTTCCCTCTTTCTCTCCCAGCTCCACACTGCTTCCCCCTCATGCAACCTGCACGATGGCTATTGATTCATACGCATTCTGAATGAAAAACATTCGGCTGGCCGACCTATAAACCGGATGAGAGTGTAGTAGGGACTTGATGGGGTAGTGTGGGACCAATGGAGCCTTGCTAATGGTGTGGTGGTGCTGGCGTGGGCGCTGTTTCCCTTACCACACAACCTCCCCCTTGTGTGGCGGGAGGTTGGGTCCCCTCTGTTGTGTGGATGAGATGGAGGTTGAGTCCCCTCTGCTGTGTGGATGAGATGGAGGTTGGGTCCCCTCTGTTGTGTGGATGAGATGGAGGTTGGGTCCCCTCTGTTGTGTGGATGAGATGGAGGTTGGGTCCCCTCTGCTGTGTGGATAAGAGGGTTGATAAGTTGTTGTGTGGATGGGAAGGTTGAGTCCCCTTCCTTGTGTGACGGAAGTGGGAGGATGTTTACCTGTAGTCTATTTCGAGAGTTCTGCTACTAAGCGCCTATAGCATACACCCAGTGAAACTTGGTGATAACGTGTTCCTTCATGCTGTTGCTGGTAGCATTTCGCAGGCCTACATATCCTCTGTACCCGGGCTGTTGGGGACACTTCTTGCAGGAATCCTATCGAATTGCCTCTCGATAAAATTTACTTTTGTTCCGGCAAAATTTAGGATATTTGGTGAAACGACGTTGAAGAGCTGTAAGCCTCTGATGCAGGTTCACAGTGCCGTCACACCTGAACAGGGAGTTAGATGTGCAGATTGTACGCGTTCACTAAGCCTAACACAAAGCTAGGGCCGCCGCAAGACCACGCCAGAGCCCAGCTAGGATCACCTCTAGGAATGAGCCAGGATCATGCTAGGAACGAGTTAGGGCCGCCCAAGGTACGAGCAAGGACCGAGCTAGGGCCGCTCTACGACCGAGTCAGTACCAAGCTAAGATCGCCGTCAGGTCTGAGCTATGACCCCTCCTCCCAGGAGGGAGCTAGGATCACCCTAGAAGCTAGGTCAATGTCACGGAGCCATCTCAGGCACCGATGGCTACTGCCACAACTGTATACAAAGTATATAAATTTGTCGTTATACTCAGTATACATTTCTAAAGCATGGAGCATACAGTCGTGGTTTACGGCAAGTAATTATCAAACGACAACACCAAGGCCGGAAGACTATGTATAAAACGAGGCAACCGAGGATATTCCATATATATAATCGAGGTTTACACAAGTCCAGACATACATGAAAGCACTCCCCAGTCGCTGGAAAATGTAGAAAAGAATACCCGGTCAATACTTTTTTCGCGGAAGTCCCACTGAGCTGGAGAATTTCCCCGGTGATCCACGGTGTTCCGAGTCGCCTGGTCCGGAGAGATCGATGCGTGGGTAAAACACATGCTCACAGACCGCACGACAACGTTTACTGAGAATATCCGACGCTGGAGTTCCGTCAACTGCTTCTTAAATGCGGATTAAGCTGGCTCTGTAAGCAGGTGGCTTCGAAGCCTCGCAGATCTCTGGTGGACAACGATTTAGGAATTCAGTTTAATCTTTGCCATTTTAAACCGTGATCTTAAATCGTTTTAGAACCGCCTCAATTCTCGCATGATTGTATTGCTATTAGGATTATTTGCAATTGCAGATATAATCTACATTGACCACTAATCACTTTCTCAGTTTCCCTCCTGAGAGCTGCTAGGTGTGTACTGAGCCGCACCTCAAATGAACGACAAGCAGAGAAGCCCAAAAGAGAAAAAAAGATTGTCAAGGACAAAAGAATGCAGTTGAGGTAAAATATTTTACGTCCAGGGAGTGTCATAAGCCTTTCCCAGGTCAAAGGAATAGATTTATATTGTCATCTCTGGTTCTCCACTTCAAATAAAATGGTCTTCCGGGTTCCTTTCCATTCGTGCGATGATGGAGTCGGGAGATATTTTACTCAACATCAGAACCTGAAGAAATAAGGGGACGCTGCAGAGGGCCTATTGGCTCATACGAGGCAGCTCCTATTTATATCCGTCGAAACTCATTCATATACAGAAAGACTGGGAGGGGGACCATCTCTCACACCCTCTTTCATCTCTCTTTCCTATCCCCCCTCTCTCTTCTCCTCTCCAATTTTCTCCCCCATTCTCCCCCTAACCCCTCTCCACCTTCTCTTTCAATAAGCCCCCCTCCCTTCTCTACATGTCTCCAGTGGAGAAATATATAACCACTGTCATTACCCAGGCACTGATAGGTAACGCATCTACAACCAAAATACCTGATAGATGGGGTTCTGGGAGTTCTTTTACTCCCCAAGCCCGGCCCGAGGCCAGGCTTGACTTGTGAGAGCTTGGTCCAACAGGCAGTTGCTTGGAGCGGCCCGCAGCTCAGCCGGTCCGGTACTTCTTTTAGAAAACAATCTAGTTTTCTCTTGAAGATATCCACGGTTGTTCCGGCAATATTTATTTCGCTCGCTGGGAGGATGTTGAACAACCGCGGACCTCTGATGTTTATACAGTGTTCTCTGATTGTGCCTATGGCACCTTTGCTCTTCAACATCATCAACACTTTCCCCTCTCCTTCACCATCTTCCGTACCCTTCATCACCCTCCCTGCAAACAGGGAAGGGAGGAGCTTGACAAACCTGTGGTAAGTATGGAGTTATCCTAAGTAAACAAATAAGTAGCCTTGTAGTTATCACCAATTATGTGGGGGTGTCACTACTGATGCCGACCCCCTCTTAGTAAGACCTCTTGATAGATTATACAGTTCAGGTTTGGTCGACATTACTACAGAATAGACATAAATTAACTCTAGTTAATTTATGAGTTCATAAAGTTGATGAGTTTATGAGTTAATTTTGTCATCCTACACGTTCTGCGTAGGATGACAAAAAGTTAATCCCGTAAATAAACCGTTTACAAATAAGAGAGACGAACAGTTTAATTTACAGTCTCTAGAAAGGCGAAGAGTCAGAGGCGACTCGATTGAAGTCTTCAAGTGGATGAATGGACCGTAACAAGCGGAGGGGGGGGGGGACGGATGTAATAATGTGTTAACTATCTACTTATAAATCTTATACAATTTGTATCCACTGTTTCATGTTCTATTGGATGAGTTTAGCTTTAGGAAAGACCTGGGTAAATGTTGGTAATCCACACATACGCCCATTTTCTCATGACAATCCACACATACGCTCCGTTTTCTCATGACAATCCACACATACGCTCCATTTTCTCATGACAATCCACACATACGCTCCATTTTCTCATGACAATCCACACATACGCTCCGTTTTCTCATGACAATCCACACATACGCTCCATTTTCTCATGACAATCCACATACCCTCCATTTTCTCTGACAATCCACACATACGCTCCATTTTCTCATGACAATCCACACATACGCTCCATTTTCTCATGACAATCCACACATACACTCCGTTTTCTCATGACAATCCACTTCTACCTCCAACAGAGATGGAGCATCCCCTGCTCTTTATGGATCATAGTCTGGGACACAGGCAGCGACCAGCCAGCCTTTCACTCTGATTATTTACAGAATGCTAACGTACCAAAAAACCAGTCCATCAAAGCGTGATTCCAAGAGAGTTTCTGAGGAAAGCGGCGTTGACTTAGCGTTGACTGGGAAGCGCAACAATCTTTGTTAGCAGTTTTCTCGGCGTGCAGCAGTGTAGCAGTTTGGGGGTTTTCTTAAGACGAAAAGGTTCTGCCATTTTCAACGTGTGGCTAAGCTTTAGATCTTGTTATAATATATACATTACATGTTCTTCTTGAGTTGTTTGTCCTAAATTCCCTTATGTATCTTTAATGCCTTATTTAGGTTCTTTGCATGCAGATATTATTTGGACGGTAGAGCGACGGTCTTGTTTCATACAGGTCTGCGTTCAATTCCCGACCGTCCAAATGGTTGGGCACCATTCCTTCCCCCCGTCCCATCCCAAATCCTTATCTTGACCCCTTCCACGTGCTATATAGTCGTAATGACTTGGCGCTTTCACCCAGATAGTTTCCCTTCCCTTCTCTCTTGGAAATGGGAAGAACTGGTATTCAGTTCTGTGCATTTCCATGACATTAAATTTCATCTTGTGCTCTTTTTTCCAGAGTTCAATATCCTATTATACTCACCCAGATTCAACTCTGTGGTATATCTTGAGATTATCTTGAGATGATTTCGGGGCTTTTAGTGTCCCCCGCGGCCCGGTCCTCGACTAGGCCTCCACCCCCAGGAAGCAGCCCGTGACAGCTGGCTAACGTACCAAAAAACATCCAGGTACCTATTTTACTGCTAGGTAACATGGGCATAGGGTGAAAGAAACTCTGCCCATTGTTCCTCGCCGGCGCCTGGGATCGAACCCAGGACCACAGGACCACAAGTCCATGTGTGTCCGCTCGGCCGACCGGCTCCCTAAAGCCGTGGTAAACCAGTATTTTGTTCCAATTACCTTATTTCAAATCCTTTATTTCAAAGTTTTTTAAGTCCATAACGGAACACTGTTTTGTTCCGTTTCATTGAGGTGAAGTCATGTCAGCTAATTTTCACTTCTCATCATTATGTTTCTCCGCTTACATGTTTGGAGGATGAAAGTTCCTTTCATCAGTTTCTACAAGTTTCAGCCTCCATAATTCTACTCCACGGTAGGGGGGGGGGGGNATACACAAATTGAATCGCATTTTCACATATTTTACTAATGACTTTATATAGAAATTTCATAAAGTATAAATACTAGGCACTACTTCCTTTGTCTCAACTTCATTACTGAGCTAAATTGTAACAAAATCCTCCCGTAAGCCTGGCCGACGAGCACCCATAAATAACCAAGAAAATTAGTTGCCAAAAAGGCTAAAAATGCGATACACCAAAGCACAAAAATTAAGCACACCGCTAAATACCATCTTCCATATATATACCCAATATTAAATCAATCGCTTGAGGTGCTTTCTAGACAGTTGAGAAGGAAACCCCTCTTTTGTTAACACGAATGATTACTTCTCAAGAGGCAGGCAAAGAGGCACGATACAACCCCCTTCCTTCCCCACCCTCTCACAGCACTAGAGCATATAATGAGACGTCAGGACGAGCGTGTTGAAGATGTTGAGGAAATTACTCGAGACGATCTGAGACAACGCCGCCGAATTGGGACGAATCAACAGCGTGGAGACGGGGGCCGTTGGGTGATCTTCCTCGTTCACACCATCACGCCCCGGAGCTCTCGAACCTTGACCTATCATACGCAGACGGAGGGAAGGGAGGGAAAGGAGGGAAAGGCAATCTGGAAGCCTGGAAAGTATATAGAAAGGGGAATAGAGAGAAAGCATGAGGAACTGAGGGTAGAATGAGCAAGGCAGGAAAGGAGAAAGCAGAGAAACACAATTTAACGAGTGAGAAGCCGTGGGATGCAACACCAGGTTATACCTACGGAGATCTCGAGGGTTTCGGGGCGTTCTCCTCCTCCCCGAGACTGAGGCCAGACTAGATGATAACAACAGTACCAAGGTAAGACCCAACCTGACGACCCTGAAGCACAATGACTCGCCAGGAGCCTGTACCGACTATATAGCAACGAGGAACATGATCAAGGCTTCGACCTGTTGACCGTCATGACACGACGGGTGTGTCATGCGCGCGATACTGTCATTATTCTGTCATGTACAGTACGACGGGCACCAGTGTCGTGATCTCGCGAGTGTGGTGATCTTATGATATTCTCAGGATTCTGAAGCTTTTGAATTGAGATACAAAGTGACAGTGAAGATAGTGGTGGTGTGGGCGGGAGTGGTGGTGTGGTGGTAGTGGTGGTGTGGCGGGAGTGGTGGTGTGGTGGTAGTGGTGGTGTGGCGGGAGTATAGTGGCACACCATGCTACGGGGAACCACAGGGGGGGGAGGGAGGGGGTCACACCACAGCGCGAGTGAAATCAATACCAGGTGGAGAAATGTGGAGGTTATTCTCGGAGAACGATAGGCTCCCTGTACCCACTACCTATACGGCCCCGAGCCTCTCTACCACATCTTCCACACCTACCACTATCACTACCACAACTACCACTACCGCAACTACCTCTATTTCCACCACCACAGCTACCACTATCACCACTACCACCATCACAGCTACCACCATCACTGCCACAAGAACCATTACCTCCACTATCACAGCCATCAAAACTACCACTACCTCCACCATCCTACCTATTAAACAGCTCTACCTTCTGTTTAAGATAGATAACCTCATATGAGGAAGGATGAGACCCCAGACGGTGCAGGATGAGGTATGCAGGAAGGATATGACAAGTGCAGTACTATAACGCTAGTTAACTGCACCAGTAACGCTAGTTAACTGCACCAGTAACGCTAGTTAACTGCACCAGTAACGCTAGTTAACGCACCAGTAACGCTAGTTAACTGCACCAGTACGCTAGTTAACTGCACCAGTAACGCTAGTTAACTGCACAGTACTATAATGGGGTACAAACTAAGCTCAATTTTCTCCTGTCACTAACACACACTGTGGGAGCAACGAGGGAATTACTTGGAATGTCTTCGCTGGTGCATTACCATTCATTTGCATAAGTGCTTTAAGGGCAGAGTAGTGTAGGTCATTGCTTTATTTATTGTTGAATAATAGGATGTGCTAATGATGTAAATTTTTCACTCCCGAGGGTGTTCACAAATATCCGGGGTTGAAGTGAGAGATGAGAGGAGATGGATCTCTCACTCGTTAACAGATTGAGACACATTACAAGAGATAGCGTCCTTCAGACACGTGACACTAGCTTTGCGTGCGCGTGTGACACCAGAACACTACCCGCAGCAACACGTTGAGTATACGTACAGTTTACAGTATACTATAGTATAGTTAGTATGCATCCTCCGCAAACACAACTAGGTGAATACATGGCATATTCTCTTCTCTTATTCTCAGCACTTACAAGCACACGACCCGACACTTCGCTCCTGGCATCTCTGTATCATTATTGCAGTGACTTACGCACAGATTTGTATGATTTCGCGAGTGTGAGTGACAAATACATTCAGTCAGTAGCACTTTGCACACGTAGCACACGTTGATTGACAGTTGAGAGGCGGGACCAGAGAGCCAGAGCTCAATCCCCCGCAAGCACAACTAGGTGAGTACAACTAGGTGAGTACAACTAGGTGAGTATTTCCAAATCCATCAAACAAAAAGGAGGCCTGGTCGAGGACCGGGTCGCGGGACGCAAAGTCCCGAAATCATCTCAAGATAACCTCAAGATAACAAGATAACCCCCTAAAACCTCCTATTTCGTCGTTTTCTATGAGATAATATATCGCTGATATTTTTCAACGTGTCAAGTAAGATATATTTATGAATCAGGATATAGTTCATCTGTATTGTAATAATTTGACAACCACTATGACATAACTCCAGTATCACGTGTCCCACTTAATTGGACACAACTTACGGCGACCAGCTCCTCAACACCACAGCAAAAACCCCATTTGTACTATTTCCACAATGATACTCTTGCTATTTTCCTCAAATACTACAAATGGCGACATCTTTAATTTCTATAACACAAAACAGAACACTGATTGCATCTAAGTATTAAGAAAGTGATTCGGTTGGCTTGAAGGAGTGTCCCCCTGGAGGTCCAGTCCTCACCATCGCCAAGAGCGGGTTTGATTGCCTTGTTACATAGTATAGAGTGTTGGGACACGAGGCCAGCTGGGCTTGGCAAAATCCCTCACTGGTGGCAGTTAACTCTTTTGACCTTTCCCTTCCTGGCTACAGCACTAAACACTGGCTTAACTGCCGGGTATGCGCATTTACTCCTAGGTGAACAGGCCCATCAGGTGAATGGAGACACGCCCAACCAATTCTTTCCAGGCCGAGGATGGAACCCGGGTCCCTGGCTTGTGTGCCGAGTTTGGTGTTGCTGTGGTAGCTCTGTCTATGGTGCTGGGGTCGGTATAGTGTTCTGTTGTTGCTTGCTAGGGAGAAGGCAAGACATCATTGAGGCCCTTATGTGATGTGCCAACCAGGCTGTTCGTTCCGGCTGCTCGCACCTGTCTGTCATATGAGTCACAGCCTGGATCATCAGGTATCCTATGAAAGTGTTTATCAAGTTCTTCTTTGAATCCTACAGAGTGTCGTCCCCGTTATGCCTCGAAAGTATAGAGGAGAGTGTTGGAAAGTTTTGGGCCTCGAGGTTAATGGAGTTCTCTCAGGGTACCTTTGTATCTCTGCTTTTCAGTGTAGTTGTTTTGGCAACATCCTGCCATGCCTTCTGGTCTCCTGTTGGTGTTATTTCTGTGGTGCAGGTTTATAACCGGGTATTTATAGTATTTTCCAAACGTAAATTATTATGTTCTCTTTCGCCTGAGCTCTAGGGAATATAGATTAAGATTTTTAAATGGTCTCAATAATTTACATGTTTTATCAAATGGATTCCAGCAGTAAAAGATATATGTCTGCATGATCACCAGGTCAGCAATTTCTTCTGCTTTGAATAGTTTTTTAGCGCGCAAAAGTATTCCACTAGTGTGAGGACAACTATTTGGACTGGACGGCAGAGCACCGGTTTCACTTCTTACAGGTCGCGTTCAATCCCTGACCGTCCAAGTGATTAGGAACCATTCCTTCCCTCCGTCCTATCCAATCCCTATATCCCTACTTCACCATTTCTTCCAAGTGGTATATATAGTTGTAGTGGCTTAGTGTTTTCTCCTGATCATTACCTTACCTTACAACGAGTGTGATGTATAACATTGTCTGTCACCCTAATATGAAATATCAACACTGTCGGTTATCCTTGTGTGATATGAACATTTTCTGTCATGATATCCAACTACACATCAGAAAATGAAGAACCGACGACGTTTTTTCCGCATTGGATATATTACCAAGTCGTACACGATTCAATAATGGTCGAAACGTCGTCGTTATATTAACGGCCTTCAAGTGAGGAAGTATTAAACAAATACGATAAGTTAAACCAACAAGCAGTTGGCTTAACTACTTGTTGTTCCTGGACGTAGCTCCAATAAAGGGGTATTTACCAGCGCCTTCAATATTAAATGAGCTTTGTATTCCCTACTTTTTCCTGCATATACGACAAATTACTTCAAGCGTCGCCCGGAGCACGAGAATGGTAGAGAGAGAGAGTGTTGGAATTGTGGTGTTAATGGTGAGAGGGGGGAAGAGGCCGGAGCACGAGAATGGTAGAGAGAGAGAGTGCTGGAACTGTGGTGTTAATGGTGAGAGGGGAGGGAAGAGGTCAGATGGGTCACTCCTTCATCAAGATCTTATTTCTGTTGCGCGAAAATTGCTGCAATCGATAACCGCAAATGCTATTTATAAACCACTTTTTGAAGATCTTTCAAAACCCGGTTTATATTTCCTGATGTCCCTCTCCCATGTGTATATGCCATGTGTTTATGTCCCCTTGTTTATGTAACACTGTGTTTGTCTCCCCTTGTTTATTTCCCCCGTGTTTATGTTCCCCGTGTTTATACCTCCCCCCCCCGGTGCTTGTGTCCCCCCTGTGTTTATATTGATTATGTTAGACCTATGGACAATAGATATTATTTAGTGTCTGTAGAGTCATTACGTCACTATATGTTACACGGCAAGTTCAACATCTCATAAACTCGGCTTCGCCAACTCACCGTGCGTCGCATGAATATCTAAGCTTCCCCTACATTACTCGGAATTAATCCCGTTTTCTTTTATACTTAGGCGGCTGCCCGTGATCAATAGAGGATGGCCTCAGCAAATACACCATACACCACAGTGTGTCATTACCTTACTTGATCACATCCAGCACACAACCATCCGCCACCATGGCCGCAATATGTTGACTTCCTAGCTGAAAAGGAAGATCCTAGCAGGTTTGCTTCAAAATCTGCAGCTAACAATGGGAGAGGGAGATTGTATTGTGCTTTCGTCTCTTCATTCAAGATAGAAGAGCCTGTAGCCAGCCATTCAAGGCCCACATAGCCATCCACTGAGGGCGAGTATAACCACCTAATCAGGACCCATATAACCACCAACAAAGAACCCATTTAACTGCCCAATCCGAACGTGTCTAACCACCTACTCGAAATCCAAACTTACAATTACTAATTTGGACTCAAAAATACAGTCAGCATCTGAGTGTTTGGGAGCCGTTGGGTCGCTCGTTTCATCACACCATCAGAGCAGAGGTCTGTCGTGTTGACTAAGTGCATGTACACAACACGGACTCTCCCAGTCAATCATGCAATCAATCAATTTTGAGTATCTTGAGGTTATCTTGAGATTATCTTGAGATGATTTGGGTTTTTTTTAGTGTCCCCGCGGCCCGGTCCTCGACCAGGCCTCCACCCCCAGGAAGCAGCCCGTGACAGCTGACTAACACCCAGGTCCCTATTTTACTGTTAGGTGACAGGGGCATAGGGTGAAAGAAACTCAGCCCATTGTTTCTCGCCGGCGCCTGGGATCGAACCCAGGTCCACAGGACCGCAAGTCCAGCGTGCTGTCCGCTCGGTCGACCGGCTCATTTATCCATCTGTTCGAAGCTGGGACTCGAAACAGGGTTCATTCAGCTCCAGTCGGTAATGTAACGTTTCCTCATCACCCAAGATCCCGTCTTCATCAACAAAGGCTAAATGCATGTTAATCCAACCGCCAAACCCCGAGTTTATGCATTAAAAAAAACTTTACACACGATTCACAACCGATGTATTTTTTCTCGAACAGTGATTCGTTCACGTCTTCTGCTCAACCCGCACATCTTTAAATTCTTCATCCAAATACCAATTGTTGCTGGCGTAACTAAACCGCCTCACCTAACTATTTCGGTCTAAGACTTTAACACATTCTAGTGTGTAATAATATTAATTTATACTTGAGAAAATGTAAATTTTGACTAGTCAGAACGTTTAAATTTATGAATGCATCTTTGGAATCAACCGTCGGTTGGATGAGCCTAACCTAAGGACAGATTGTTACACTGTCAATCCTCCGTCAATCAACGTAACAAACACGCGTTTACAAAACATTACCTAGGCCTAACAATGCATAAACTTGCTATAAGGTTAATTTTACTTTTATAAATCATTTATTTCACTACAGCATTTGGAAACTTAATTCTGTCAGCAGGATGCCAACTATATTAATCAAACAGTGACGTATTAACTTCGACGATATATGGTATTCATACTATTGTCTCGGGGTGGAGGTTGGGCGCCTTATTTGTGTTGAGCAAACAATGCAATAGGCCTATAATCTATAGACCCCGCTGACACAGGCCTACACTTGACAGTACTGACACAGGCCTACACTTGACAGTACTCTCTGACACAGGCCTACACTTGACAGTACTGACGCAGGCCTACACTTGACAGTACTCGCTGACACAGGCCTACACTTGACAGTACTGACACAGGCCTACACTTGACAGTACTCGCTGACACGGGCCTACAGTTCACACTACTCATTGCCATAGGACTACAAACTACTGTATATATTTCTAAGGGTCATGTCAAGGCACCGTAATTCCTGACTGCTATCGGCATTATATGCCAGTTAGCCAATCGTAATTTCTTGAAAATTGCGTACGTATTTGCATTATTTACAAATCCAGCCAATCAGATAGGGTTCTATAAAGAAGGAGCCAATCGGAGAGAGCCATGGACTGAGTTCCGCCAATGGGAATCCGCCAAACATGGAAGCAATGTATGTGAAGCGATCCAAATCGTTAGTCCAGTGGAGACACCCGGACAGAGAAGGTGTGCATATCCACAGCTGCGCGAGGAGATCTTTGAGAAATTGGATGACTGTCGTACAAATGTTAATTCTAACTTCTGGCTCTAGATATAAGAGGAAATGAGTTTCACGGCCACGGCAGTGACCATTGTGGACACACACACATGTTTGTGTCAACATTTAACGAACTAACATGAGACAATTGGTTAATGAGCACATGAAGATATTTACAAATCTGAGTTATGATGATGTTCAACACAGTCTACACCACTCTAGTTAGAATCGCTGGTGTGTTGCACCATTTATTTACATCTAGGAAGCTAGAACAAGTCGTATCGCTGTGGACAATTTCCAACACGTGCTTGAATGAAGAGCCAAAAGAAACACCTGGAAAATAATTGTAGAATTATTAGAAAAACTGGTTTTCAAATACAATAATGTTAAGAAGCCGCGTGGTGAGTGCTAAGTAATTAGAGCCAGGGAGTGAGTGACAGAAGGCACTCTCAAGTAATGACCCAAGTCAGGTCAGGTCACAGCTGCTCTGCCCACCAATGTGCGTCAAGCCAGCACCGAATACCAGCAACACAACCAACTACTAAGACTAACAATTATATATATATAAGGTGACTGAGGAGCGTTCAGCTGGTGGAGCGCACGGTGGGCGAGGGAGGCCAGCTGGTGGTGTGTAAGGCGGATGAGGAGACGCCAGCTGGTGGTGAGTAAGGCGGATGAGGAGACGCCAGCTGGTGGTGAGTAAGGTGGGCGAGGGAGGCCAGCTAGTGGTGAGTAAGGCGGATGAGGAGACGCCAGCTGGTGGTGAGTAAGGTCAGAAGAACCCAGCTGGGGCACAAGAGAAGGATCTGACGCAACAAAGACATTAAGTTATTGTCTAAATCATCTAACAAAACCAATGAACACGACCAGGTACTCAACACACTGTCAGAGGGGCAGGAGACTGGGGTGTCCAGAGGCGTGGGACCACATGTACAAGAGTGTATCTGTTATTTAAACAAGGTCTCTGTTGTCTCGGCAAAACAGGATTTATCTAACCTTTAGGTCAGAAATACCAAAAACATTTATACTTTAGAGAAAAGCATATGTAAGAAGGGACAGAGCTCTGTGGGCCAACAGGTCCACAGATGTAGCCCACTTTGTCTCCAATTCTCTGGCCAGAAAAGTTACATCGACTGTCGGACTCAACTGTCCTTACGGAGTACGTAATCCCCAGCAAGGGCAGGAGGCCACGAGGGCAGAAACCCGGAGGCCAGTAGGGCAGAGTAGCAAAAAACAATAGTAACCCTCTAGAGCTGGAGTCCATTAGCGTTGTAGCCGTAGAGAACAGGTGCCAGAGTGTTAGGGTTCGCTGTGGGTTCCAAGCGTGGTCTATGCGGGTGGGTACCCCAGGAGGGCCCCAGGCTTGGGACCCACGAGTCGGCTGTCAGCATAAGTTCCTCGGCTGGGAGCCCCGGGTGAGTTCACACGGTTACCCGTGAGCCCTCTCCTGGTGGGGTTTCCCCCGTGGGCTCCAGGCGGGAGCTCTCTCCCTACGGTTGCAGCCCACCAGACGGCTGAGCGACGGAGCTCGCCACTGTCTTGCCGCCACCTCGCCTCCTCCACATAACAACACAATGGCGACATTTTCTCAGTGGGAACTAGGACAAGCGTCTCGGAAGATGAAATTCCCGCGACAGAACATGTACAGCGACCACTCTAATGACTAGGTGAAGACCCCGCAAGGAAAAAAAAACGTGGAAAACTCTGCGGAATATGATACCCGTGTTTCACTATCTCCAATTCATGACCGTCCGAGATAAGCTCATGTATGATAAATATATAAATGTGCATTTGCTATTTGTGCCTGCAAGATCGAGCTTTTAGCTCTTGGACCAGTCCTTCTAACCATCGATTTTCTGATGTATTGATTCCCGAACAAGTTTTCTTATATAACCTTTACTACATATTCCTCTCTGACAGGTACTTATTTACTACTAGGTGAACACAGGCATCAGGTAAAAAAAAAGACTCCTCATTTTATTCTTTCTCGACCTGGAATCGAACCCGGACCCTTAGAACTACGAACCCCAGAGTGCTGTCATCTCGGTTGCGAGGACCTCTGTGTGTACTCTCCTAGTAGTACTCACCTAGTTGTGCTTGCGGGAGTTGAGCTCTGGCTCTTTGGTCCCGCCTCTCAACCGTCAATCAACTGATGTGCAGGTTCCTGAGCCTACTGGGCTCTATCATATCTACATTTGAAACTGTATATGGAGTCAGCCTCCACCACATCACTTCCTAATGCATTTCATTTGTTTAATACTCTGACACTGAAAAAGTTCTTTCTAATGTCTCAATTTCCACCTGTATCCCCTAGTGCGTGTGCTCCTTGTGTTAAATAGTCTGTCTTTCTCTACTCTGTGTGTGTGTGTGTGTGTGTGTGTGTGTGTGTGTGTGTGTGTGTGTGTGTGTGTGTTGTGTGTGTGTGTGTGTGTGTGTGTGTGTGTGTGTGAAATATTTAATAAACCCCAAACTCGCTAAATACCATCGACCATCCGCGCTGAAATTTACCCAACAATATTTATTATTTTATAAATGAACATTGTTACATTGATGAAAATATTATGTAGTGTGTTAATGAGAAATAATTGATTTTTGTTTACAGCAATATTTATTGTTTACTAATAGAATTTTAGTTTTATAAACAGTAAATAATTCATTGTTTACTAATAATTTTAGTTTACAGCAATAATTTATTGCTGTAAACCCAGTGTGTAGCGTAGATTGGTACAGTAATTGAACAGTGAAGGTGGGAAATATGGTGATGATAGTGTGTAGTGAAGGTGCTTACAGTGATGACTTCGTGTGTGATGCAGGTGGTTACAGTGATGACTTCGTGTGTGATGCAGGTGTTACAGTGAAGACAGTGTAAAGTGAAGGTGGTTACAGTGACGATGGTTGATAGTGTACTGAAATCAGTACACTATCTTACTGAGTGCAGTAAGATAGTGTACCGTGAAGACTATTTCAGTGCAACCCGTGCACCTAATAGAACGTCGTATTTTGACGTATTGACTCTACCTAAGGCCAAAAATTGTCGTTCTAGACAATGGCAGCAGCTGGCGAAATTGACATACTGTCCCGTTTTCTGTTTTGGGTCCTCTGGATAAGATCACTTTAGTACGACAGTTTCTTGACGTAGAGAAATTTTAGGACGACGGACTGTTCAGAGATGAGGACATAGAGCTTAATGATGTCGGCTCTGTCACCCAAACAACGTCGAGTGCCCAACCTATTGTATTCCCCTTGTTGTATTCAACAAGGTGAATACAAGGTACCTGTTGTATTCACACACACACACACACACACACACACACAACACACACACACACACAACACACACACACACACACACCACACACACACCACACACACACACACACACACACACAACACACACACACACACACAGGAAGCAGCCCGAAACAGCTGTCTAACTCCATGGTACCTATTTACTGCTAAGTAACAAGGCATCAGGTGAAAGAAACTTTGCTCATTGTTTTCCGCCATCGCTGGGGATCGAACTCGGACCTAAGGAATTTCGAATTCCAAGCGCTCTCCACTCAGCCACAGGCCCCTATGGAGCCATGCTGCTGAAACCTTGTGTGTGTGTGTGTGTGTGTGTTGTGTGGTGTGTGTGTGTGTGTGTGTGTTGTGTGTGTGTGTGTGTGTGTGTTGTGTGTGTGTGTGCATAAGGATACATATACCCACACACGAATACATAAGCATACAGACGCAAGGCAGTTTGGGTTGTAGTGATCAATTATATTAAGTAATCTCTCTCAACACACTTCCCTCGCCAGCTCGTCTTGTAATGCCATGCAAATCTATTCAGGTCTCATTAACTTTAGAGCAGAACGTAAACATGTTTTCAATTCGTCTATGAATTTCATTTTGAAACACTCAGCTTCTGTTTGCTTGTCTCTCGCCGCCAAGCGCAGGAATACCAATTATCTTGATTTTGATAATGCAACCATTGTTTTAATTGTTTTTTACGTGATATGGCAAGCTATTGTGTCCCCTGGATTTACTAGAAATGGTAAACCATTATCATTCTGGGTTTACAGGAAATAAGCATTGTTTCCCTGGGTACATACTATACTGTTTTTGGTACCCCTTGGCCTATGTTTTACCTAGAGGTTACCTTGGGGTGAATTCGGAGCTTAGTGATTTCTCGGCCCGGTCGTCGACCAGGCTTCCTCGTATGCTATCAGACATTGTTCTCCCCCCTAGTCTATAGCTCTATATGATCTATATAGATCTACATAACGAAAGAAGCGCTTAGCTAGTACGTCTATGTGACACTATGTTATTATATATGAGTACAGAATTCCTTTATATCAGTCAGTATGCTTTTACGAAAGCAGACAGATATGCTTTTTCATCTGCAAGAATAATTGTATCCGTGTCAGAGCCATCAATAAGTGGAATAGGTACCTGGGCGTGTTCGGGCTCCCACAGGTCTCACAACACAACCTTGGGAAAATCCTCAGGTCTCACAACACAAACTTGGGAAAATCCTCAGGTCTCACAACACAACCTTGGGAAAATCCGCAGGTCTCATAAAACAACCTTGGGAAAATCTTCAAGTCCCATATCACAACCCTGGGAAAATCCACAGGTCTCATAACACGACCTTGGGAAAATCCTCAGGTCTCATAACACAACCTTGGGAAAATCCTCAGGTCTCAGGACCCTGTCAACGATTACTTGTAGTATCAAACTCCACTTATGCTGACCTTTTTGTTTCCTTGGAATAACCATGTCCTAATCTTAAGATAGTCCCCTGCCACCTGAGTCTCTCCCTTCCTGCTCAGTCTTCCGCGAGGTATAGTGCTGAAGGCTTTGTTATGGTCAAGGCTTATACCGGCGTTATCTCTTCCGCCATCGACTGCTTCAGATAAGCTGGAAAACAATGAGAATAGATTTGTTGAAAATGAATGGCTCTTATTAAATCCTTAATAAAGCCTTATTGAAGTCTTGCTGGGAGTTCTTTATTATTTCAAGATGTCTACAAATGGCAAATGATCGAGTCAAGTAATTTTCTAACAATAGACGTTAAATTAATTGGCCGGTAGATCGATGCAAGTGATCTATTTTTCCCCCCCTTTTGAAAAATCTCTGCCATATTTTGCAAACCTTCCACAATTCCGGTACTATGCTTGACATTAATGATTATTCATCATGCAAGGGCTGACCAAGCTCGATTCCACATTCTTTCAAGGGGGCTCCGGTAAATATTTCATCTGTTCCCCGGGGATTTTGTTGGTTGAAGTTTCATGTTTAGTAACTTCCTCTCTGTTCAACATTAATCTAGTCAACTAAACATCTTTACTATCTTCAAAAAACATGAGTACTGCATGTACAACCTTATATTCCATCCTTGTAAGTACCAAAACGTTGTCATTTTTCAGTTTTTTGAAAAAAAAGTCTTTTCCATTTGTTGTCATTTTCAGTCCTTATTTCTCAATG
>WNGS01033470.1:11684672-11695005 GCA_020271785.1 Procambarus virginalis
TATCCGAGTCCAACATGAAGTTATCCGAGTCCAACATGAAGTTCCCTGAGTCAAACATGAAGTTATCTGAGTCCAACGTGAAGTTATCTGAGTCCAACGTGAAGTTATCTGAGTCCAACGTGAAGTTATCTGAGTCCAACATGAAGTTATCTGAGTCCAACGTGAAGTTATCTGAGTCCAACGTGAAGTTATCTGAGTCCAACTGAACCTGAGTCAAACATGAAGTTATCTGAGTCCAACATAATCCGTCAAACATGAAGTTATCTGAGTCCAACGTGAAGTTATCTGAGTCCAACGTGAAGTTATCTGAGTCCAACATGAAGTTATCCGAGTCCAACATGAAGTTATCCGAGTCCAACATGAAGTTAGTCCACTGAGTCAACAAGTTATCCGAAGTGTCCACATGGTATCGGTCCAACATACAGATCGAAGTAAATGAGTTCTGAGTCCAACATGAAGCAATCTGAGTCAACATATTTGGTCCGAGCGATCAATATTTGCCATCAGTACTATCAGTTTACAAGGCTGGACTATACCAAGATACACCACTGGAACTGCAAGCCACGAGGGGCTTGTGGAGTGGGCTTAAACTGGACCGTTGGAAAGCATGTAAGATGACACAATTAAGTGTTACAGGACATTAAGAATAGGAAAAAAAAAGAAATAAAAGCCGTTTCGTCTTGAGGGTCAATAGGAGAAGACTGACGCAAATCCTGAAAGTCAAAAGTCAATATGCAGGGCACCCAAAGATGTGTCTTAAACATTATTACCAGATGACCGGGTTTCCTGTCTGATGAGTACGCAAATGTAAGTCAGAGGACATAAGTTACGTGTTGGAGTGAGACACTTGCCAACCACTTGGTTGGACGGTAGAGTACGGTTCGTGCTTCATGTAGGTCGGCGTTCAATCCCCAGACTGTCCAAGTGGTGGACATCATTCCTCCCCCCGTCCCATCCCTAATCCTTATCCTGACCCCTTCCCAGTGCTATATAGTCGTAATGGCTTGGCGCTTTCTCCCCCGATAGTGCCTAGTGCAGTGAGACACTCCATAAATTTAGCAATTAATGAGACACAAATCTGAGACCACCAAAGAGCACTGGGACCGTCTTAGCATCACCGCAGGCAGTATACTGGACCTGGGAGTAAGTAAACAGATACCTTTTTGGAGGGAATTACCAAGGAGGAAAGTGCCGACCCCATTACGACAATATAGCCCTGGCGAAGGGTCAGGATAAGGGTTGTGGGATGGGACGGAGGGAAGGAATGATGCCCAACCACTTGGACGGTCGGGGATTGAACGGCGACCTGCATGATATACTAATAATATACTAAAGATCAATTTTTATAAAGTTCGCAGACATTCCAAACTTCTGTTTAATAAATGCTTGTTCAGAAACGATGTAACGGAGATAAATGGGACTGTGCTGCATAATGTCTTTCCTGCCAGCAGACCGTTATAGTCCTCTCTCCTCTCGCAGAGTCTTGCAACCCTTACTAACTGGGGGCCAGGCTTGTGTTTAACAACCATCAAATCATCTCCTGAGGCCAGTAAAGAAAGAGAGGAGAGAGAGGAGATAGATAGATAGGATAGATAGAGAGAGAGGAGGGAGAGGAGGAGAGGAGGGAGAGAGAGATGAGAGAGAGGAGAAGGAGAGAGAGAGAGGAGAAGGAGGAGAGAGAGGAGAGAGAGGAGGGAGAGAGAGAGACAGAGAGAGGACAGAGACAGAGTGTAGATCTAGGGAGGAGAGAGAGGAGTGTGTGTGTGTGTGTAGATCTAGGTGTGTGAGAGGATAGCTTCAACAGCGTCCTGTTCCGGTAGGCCGAGACACAACCAACCACTACCAGGCCCAAGAACACCATGGGGTAATCCCACTATCAAGCTGGAATGATGGTCGCTTGTGTGTTCCCTCTCTGCTGGCCTCTGATGCTTATGACGATGCCGTTCGGTGACAGCGGCGCTCCATCTGCCACTGGTGATGCTCATGGCCATGCTAGTGATGGGGGGAATCAGGGGTGGCCACTGTTAATCGAGCATTTACGTCTCCACATTTGAAACCCTTTACATCCTTTCTCGTTTTATAGCAACCCAGTATGTGTCATTAATTGTTTACCACGCTCGAATATTCTCACTCCAAGATTATTATTATAATGGGGTGACCTCGAAGCGCTTCTGAACTCTTAAAACATTAAAGGAATGAATGAAAAAAGATTGTACGGGTTTCGTAAGTAAACCATTTAGTGGTTGACGACTCCAGGCTCTGGGCCTCTTGAGATATCGTCTGACTCCTCTGACTCCGGTCTCTTGAGATATCCTCTGGCTCCTCTGACTCCGGTCCTCTTGAGATATCCTCTGGCTCCTCTGACTCCGGTCTCTTGAGATATCCTCTGGCTCCTCTGACTCTGGCCTCTTGAGCTTATCCCGCCCGTGTTTCTCAAGCCGCAGACGGACTCTTGACTGTGGCTGGCTGATGTATCTACCACGCTGGTGTGACGAGCGGTGAGGGAGACTATCGGGGAAAATGCTTCAGCTATCAGGCATTACGTCAGAGAGACGTACAAATATCTGTCTGCTTCAAACTCCAAACTGTTCTGCAATTAACCATTACAAGTGGCTTGAAATAGGTAAACAACAGTTTATCTATTTAAACAAGTACAGGAAAATAGAAAAAAAACAGTCAAGCAGGGAAAAAATAAACAAAAAAAACCAGAGAAAAAAGGGAAACAGGACAGCAAGTAAACAGAATGCTACCGATCAACAGGTAAACAGGGGACCTTACTTAAAACTAATAATCAATTATGGTGTGATGTTCAGAGATCCTCAGTCGCCTTCTTGTTAAAGCTGCAACTCAATATTTGATCTAAATTTACTCTGAACCAATAGACATTGGAACACTTGCTTAGCTAGAATGTTGTGTAAACATAGGCTTGTCTATCAGTAAATAAGGAGCGAGCAACCCTTTCCTTCCCCTGATGTACTCCTTGGGGATGTCACTGCCGAGGATGTCCCTCTCGTGATGTCACTGCCGAGGATGTCCCTCTCGTGATGTCACTGCCGGGATATCCAGTGTTCCGTCATCCACACTCACTGATACGCAAAATTTTACGCAGCATCGTGTGTTTTACGGCGAGGATCCCAAACACGCGACAAGGCCCAAACAGATATGGACAGGGACCAAAAAAAACAAATGAATAAACGCGTTCTCTTTCACCCACGGATATTATCACTGATGGCAACAAAGGGAAGCGCAGGAACTGATATAGGATATATCAGATACAGATATAGGAACTGACATGCAAAATGCACGAAAGAAATATAGGACAACATTGACGCTGAGTCCTGAGTTGAACAAATGTTGTAGGGAGCCAGGAGGTGGGGTGGGTGGGGTGGGGTGTTGGGTGGGTGGAGGGTGGGTGGTGGGTGGTTGTGGGTGGGGTGGGGAGGGGGGTGGGTGGGCGGGCGGGAGAGATCAGGATTAGGAAATCCTTGACTATAAATATAATACTGGTAATCTGGATTTCCCCTAATGGAGAGTGAGTTGGCTTACTGGGAGAAGTTCTCTCTCTCTATCTCTCTCTCTCTCTCTCTCTCCTCTCTCTCTCTCGCTCTCTTCGTCTCTCTCTCTCTCTTCTCCAGTTGGTTCAGAAATACTCCAATATACTATATCTGGCACCATACCTTATCGGTTGTACTCTGGCACTATCTGGCCCTTTAACCGCACTTCATACCTGGCCCCATACCTTGGAACCACTCTTGAGATTATTTCGGGGCTTAGTGCCCGCGGCCCGGTGTCTCGACCAGGTCTTTCTTTTGTTACGCATCCCGAGGAAGCAGCCAGTAGCAGCTTTCTGCTTCCAGGTACCAATTACTCGACTCGCTAGTGAACAGATCATTAGGTGAAAGATAATTTGACCATTTGTTTCCGCCTTCCACGGGGATCGAACCCAGTAACTTCAGGACGACAAATCCGAAGTGTTGTCCACTCACTGTCAGCCCGTGTCAAGTAGAATGAAGATAGATATAGTAATAAGTAGTAAGAGAGATGAATAGTAGTATGAGTAGATAAGGATATATAGACTATATAGATACATTATATATATATATATATATCTATATATATATATAATATATATATAATCTATATATATATCGATATATATATATTAAAATATATATATATAGTATAGACCATGTTGTCCTATTAAAACAAACAATTGACTCGCATTTCACCATATTTACTAATGACTTTATATAGAAAATTTCATAAAGTATAAATCCTAGGCACTGCTTCCTTTGTACTCACTTCATTACTGAGTGCTAAATTGTAACAAAATCCTCCCGTAAGCCTGGCCTACGATGCAACCATAATACCAAGAATTAGTTGCCAAAAAGGCTAAAATGCGATACACCCAAGCCAAAACTAGCACACGCTATACCATCTTCCATATAGACCCCATATTAATCCATCGCTTGAGGTGCTTTCAAGACCCTTTGGAAGGAAACCACTCTTTTTTTAACACGAATGATCTTCTCAAAGGCAGCAAAGAGGCCGATACATCCCTTCCTTCACCACCCTCTCACACACTAAGCATATAATGATACTCATGACGAGCTGTTGAAGATTTTGAGGAATTACTCGAGACGATCTGAGACAACGCCGCCGAATTGGGACGAACAAGCGCGTGGAGACGGGGGCCGTTGGGTGATCTTCCTCGTTCACACCATCACGCCCCGGAGCTCTCGAACCTTGACCTATCATACGCATAGAGGAAGGGCGGAAGGAGGGAAGGAATTGAGCCTTGAAAGTATATAGGAAGGGGAATAGGAGAAGCATGATGCCGAGGAGTAGAATGAGCACGGCAGGAAAAGAAAACAGAGACCACAATTTAACGAGTGAAAAGCCGTGGGATCAACACCAGGTTATACTACGAGATCTCGAGGGTTCGGTGCGTTCTCCTCCTCCCTAGTCTGATGCCATACTAGATTCTAACAACATACCAAGGTAAACCAACCTGACGCCCTGAGCCAATGCCTCCAGGAGCCTGTCCGCTATATAGCAATGGAACATGTCAAGCTTCGACCTGTTGACGTCATGACACGACGGGTGTGTCATGCGCGCGATACTGTCATTATTCTGTCATGTACAGTACGACGGGCACCAGTGTCGTGATCTCGCGAGTGTGGTGATCTTATGATATTCTTGATTGATTGACAGTTGAGAGACGGGCCTAAAGAGCAGAGCTAACCACCGCAAGCACAACTAGGTGAATACAACTAATTGAATAAACACACACAACACACCACACACACACTACAGGATGACCTAGACAGAGTGAATGGTCCAAACAAGGCTGTTGAAGTTCAACCCGAGTAAATACAAGTAATGAAACTAGGCAGTGGAAATAGGAGGCCAGACACAGATACAGAATAGGAGGTGAAGTACTTAATGAAACGAACAGAGAGAAAGATCTAGGAGTTGATATCACACCAAACCTGTCTCCTGAAGCCCACATAAAAAGAATAACGTCTGCGGCATATGCGAGGGCTGGCTAACATCAGAACAGCGTTCAGGAACCTGTGTAAGGAATCATTTAGAATCTTGTACACCACATATGTAAGACCAATCCTGGAGTACGCGGCTCCAGCATGGAGCCCGTACCTGTCAAGCACAAGACGAAGCTGAAAAAGTCCAAAGGTATGCCACTAGACAGTCCCAGAACTAGAGGCATGAGTTACGAGGAAAGGCTGCGGGAAATGCACCTTACGACACTGGAAGACAGAAGAGTAAGGGGAGACATGATCACAACCTAACAAATCCTCAGAGGAATCGACCGGGTAAACAAGGATAAACTATTCAACACTGGTGGGACGCGAACAAGGGGACACAGGTGGAAACTGAGTCCCACATGAGCCACGAGACGTTAGAAGGAACTTTTCAGTGTCAGAAGTTAACGGATGGAATGCATAGGCAGTGATGTGGTGGAGGCTGGCTCCATACACAGTTTTAATGTAGATATGATAGAGCCCATAGGCTCAGGAACCTGTACACCAGTTGATTGACAGTTGAGAGGCGGGACTAAAGAGCCAAGCTCAACCCCCGCAAGCACAAATAGGTGAGTACATAAATAGGTGAGTAACACACACAAACACACACACACACACACACACACACACACACACACACACACACACACACACAACACACACACACAAACCGTTTGTGTGGGTGTGTGTGCCGTGATGTGGTGGAGGCTGACTCCATACACAGTTTTCAAGTGTAGATATGATAGAGCCAGTAGGCTCAGGAATCTGTACACCTGTTGATTGACAGTTGAGAGGCGGACCAAAGAGCCAAAGCTCAACCCCGCAAGCACAATTAGGTGAGTACATTAGGTGGTACACAACCCACACACACACAGGCGAAAAACGGCTAAACGGCTAATATTAGAGGAGTTTCCAGAACGTATATTGGAGCCGTGAGGACACTGTCCACCACCTACTTGAGACCAGTGTTAGAGTATGCAGCTCCAGCGTGGAGTCCTCACCTGGAAAGCACAAATCAAAGCTGGAGAATGTATAGAAGATTTCTACATGAAAATATGGCCCCAGGAACAGAAAGAAAATAACCACGAGGAAGTAATGAAAGAACTAGATCACAGAAGGCTGGAGAACGAAAATCAAGAACAGAGAGACATGATTGAGACATAAAAGATCCTCAGAACGGAAAGTTGGAGAACTAAGCGAGTCATAAATACGTAAGAAATCAGTTGTTCAGCGTGAGAACGATGAACAAATCAAACGAACTTAAAGAGGAAAATTTGAAAAGGTAACTAAATATAGTCAAGATATAGTTATATATAGTTATATAGTTATAAAATATAGTTAAATATAGTTATAAGAGACTGGTGGACAGGTGGAGCCTAGGAACTGTAGTTTGAACTTGTGATTGATTTCAAAGCACAAACTGACAACCACACAGACAACACACACACACACAACACACACACACACACACACACACACACACACACACACACACACACACAAAACACACACACACACACACACACACACACACACACACACACACACACACACACACACACACACACACACACACACACACACACACAACATATAGCCCAATAGGCTCAGGAATCTATTCAACATTTTATTCTATTAAACTATTCAACCTATTAAACTGTTGACTGACGGTTGAGAGGCGGGACCAAAGAGCCAGAGCTCAACCCCCGCAAACACAACTAGGTGAGTGCAACACACACACACACACACACACACACACACACACACACACACACACACACACACACACACACACACACACACAACACACACACACATACACAATGATCACATTCCAATCGTTCCCAATTATTATCTGGAGCTGTGGGCAAATATTCTCATTGAAGAGGCAGCTGGTGTGTGTACAAGTGCCACCAGCACCCCAGGAGCCACAACAACACTGGCACCACACAAACACCTGGAGACACATATCTCCAAATGTGTTGTATATTGCCCAAGTTTGCACTCAACCCAAATCATATATTATAATGCTTTGCTCGCACCTAGTGTGTGTGTTGAGAGGGGGAGCTAGAGGTGGTGTGTGAGGCAGCCACAGGTGGTGTGAGGCAGCCACAGGTGATGTGTGAGACATCCACAGGTGGTGTGTGAGGCTGCCACAGGTGGTGTGTGAGGCAGCCACAGGTGGTGTGTGAGGCAGCCACAGGTGGTGTAAGGCAGCCACAGGTGGTGTGTGTGAGGCAGCCACAGGTGGTGTGTGTGAGGCAGCCACAGGTGGTGGTGGCAGCCACAGGTGGTGTGTGAGGCAGCCACAGGTGGTGTGTGTGGCAGCCACAGGTGGTGTGTGAGGTAGCCACAGATGGTGTGTGAGGCAGCCACAGGTGGTGTGTGAGGCAGCCACAGGTGGTGTGTGAGGCAGCCACAGGTGGTGTGTGAGGCAGCCACAGGTGGTGTGTGAGGCAGCCACAGGTGGTGTGTGAGGCTGCCACAGGTGGTGTGTGAGGCAGCCACAGGTGGTGTGTGAGGCAGCCACAGGTGGTGTGTGGCAGCCACAGGTGGTGTAAGGCAGCCACAGGTGGTGTGTGTGAGGCAGCCACAGGTGGTGTGTGGCAGCCACAGGTGGTGTGTGAGGCAGCCACAGGTGGTGTGTGTGGCAGCCACAGGTGGTGTGTGTGAGGCAGCCACAGATGGTGTGTGAGGCAGCCACAGGTGGTGTGTGAGGCAGCCACAGGTGGTGTGTGAGGCAGCCACAGATGGTGTGTGAGGCAGCCACAGGTGGTGGGAGGCAGCCACAGGTGGTGTGTAAGGCAGCCACAGGTGGTGTGTGAGGCAGCCACAGGTGGTGTGTGAGGCAGCCACAGGTGGTGTGTGAGGCAGCCACAGGTGGTGTGTGAGGCAGCCACAGGTGGTGTGTGAGGCAGCCACAGGTGGTGTGTGAGGCAGCCACAGGTGGTGTGTGAGGCAGTCACAGGTGGTGTGTGAGGCAGCCACAGGTGGTGTGTGAGGCAGCCACAGGTGGTGTAAGGCAGCCACAGGTGGTGTGTGAGACAGCCACAGGTGGTGTGTGAGGCAGCCACAGGTGGTGTGTGAGGCAGCCACAGGTGGTGTGTAAGCCAGCCACAGGTGGTGTGAGCCAGCCACAGGTGGTGTGTGAGGCAGCCACAAGTGGTGTGAGCCAGCCACAGGTGGTGTGTGAGGCAGCCACAGGTGGTGTGTAAGGCAGCCACAGGTGGTGTGTGAGACAGCCACAGGTGGTGTGTGAGGCAGCCACAGGTGGTGTGTGAGGCAGCCACAGGTGGTGTGTAAGGCAGCCACAGGTGGTGTAAGGCAGCCACAGGTGGTGTGTGAGACAGCCACAGGTGGTGTGTGAGACAGCCACAGGTAGTGTAAGGCAGCCACAGCTGGTGAATCAGATGGAGAGACCTGCAGGAATATTCTCACAACATGCGACATAAACAGGGAGAAAATTGACTAACTAAAATATTCAAAAGCATCAGGTATGGACGGAATTCTATTCAGAGCCGCAAAGGAACTGGCAGATGAACTACGTTTACCACTGGTACTCCTATTCAGAAAAATCCCTGGCCCAAAGGAGAGTTCCTTTAGACTGCAAATATGCAAATGTCGACCCTATTAAAAAAATGCAGAAAGACCTCGGCAGAAAACTACCGCCTGTTCAGCTTGACATCACACATCTGCAAACTCACGGCGAGAATAGTAAGGAAGGAATCAGTCAATATTTCTCAGTGTTGAGTCAAATCAACGCAGCATGGTTGAGTTACATTAAATGCTGCCTCATAAACCTGCCTACATTTTTGGGAAACAGTAATTTATACCATCTATAGCTATTCAAACAAAGGCCTTCCAATAGATGTAGTATACATGAATACATGTAGTATACATGAATACATGTAGTATACTGAATACATGTAGTATACATATATCAAGCAGGTATACATGAACTATACATGAAATAAGGTACCAGGTGAAAAGCTGGCAAGGAGAGTTCAAGCACATGGAATAAACGGCAGAATAAGAGAATGGATAAAACAATGGGTTAAAACAAAGAAAGGTCGTCCAAGGGGGAAATGAATCTAACTGGTAGATCGAAGGCATCAAGATTGACTAATGAATATTTGCTATGCCCAAACTCGGTCAATTTGATTGGACGTCTTAACTCCTGCAATTCGCATTACCATTACGAACCTGTACATCTTTTTCAATCTTTGTCGGCTTTGTTTACAATTATTAAACAGTTAATGAGCTCCGAAGCACCAGGAGGCTGTTTATAACAATACAACAGTTGACTGGCAAGTTTTCACGTTTGTAAACTGTTTAATAAATGTAACCAAAGCCTCAAAGATTGAGGAAAGATGTACACGTTCGTAAGTACTTGCGTAACTGCTTCGTGAATCCCTGGAGAACTGTGGTAGAGGAGAGCAACCCGACACCCTCAGCTTAAAGGCCGCATTTTGTACGTTGAAAAACATCTACGTTTTTTTTCAACGTTTCGGACTCCTTAGGTTAGGTTAGGTTAGGTTAGGTTAGGTAGGTTAGGTGGGGTTCTCGTGTTCGTACGTTCCTGGTTAGGTTAGGTTAGGTTAGGTTATTAGGTTAGGTTAGTAGTTAGTGTGGGTTGCTCTGTTCGTACGTTCCTGGTTAGGGTAGAGGGTTGGATTTTTGACGGTGTGACAAATCACCGGGTTGATTGATGGTTGGCAAACAATGATAAACAATTGCAGGATCAGTTGCAGACCCGTCCTCAGGCTCGTCCAAGCAATGAACTGTTCATC
>WNGS01033470.1:11706506-11741161 GCA_020271785.1 Procambarus virginalis
CACACAAAAAAAAACAACCTAAGCTACTACACAGTCATATAAGAAGAAAAATGTCGGTGAACGACCAAGTGACAAGACTAAGGAAGGCAGAGGGGACATATACTGAAAGTGACAAGGAAATCTGTGAGGCACTGAATGCCAGTTTCCATGGAGTGTTCACTACCGAGCCCGAGCAGCTCCCATTGTTGGAAGGGGTTACCCTAGATGAAAGACTATCAGATATAGAGGTGACAGTGGAGGAGGTAATGAAACAGTTGACAACTCTAGATGCATCTAAAGCAGTAGGACCAGACAAAGTATCACCGTGGATACTAAGAGAAGCAGCGCAGGCCCTCAGCGTGCCTCTGGCAATGATCTTTAATGAGTCACTTATGTCGGGAGAATTGCCCAGTTGCTGGAAGAAGGCAAATGTCGTGCCGATCTTCAAGAAAGGCGATAGGGAGGAGGCACTTAACTATAGACCTGTATCACTGACAAGCATCCCCTGTAAAATACTGGAAAGAATAATTAGGCTACGACTGGTTGCACACCTGGAGAACATTAGATTTGTGAACAAGCATCAACATGGGTTCTGGACAGGGAAATCGTGCCTAACAAACCTTCTGGAATTCTATGATAAAATAACGAGGATAAGACAGGACAGAGATGGTTGGGCAGACTGCATATTTCTGGACTGCCAAAAAGCCTTTGATACAGTACCGCACATGAGACTGCTATTCAAACTCGAGAGGCAGGCGGGGGTAGGGGAAAGGTCCTAGCATGGATAAGGAACTACCTAACAGGAAGGAGCCAAAGAGTTACGGTAAGGGGCGAGAAGTCGGACTGGCGAACAGTAACAAGTGGAGTACCACAAGGATCGGTGCTGGGACCAATTCTATTTCTTGTATATGTTAACGACATGTTTACGGGTGTAGAGTCCTACATGTCGATGTTTGCGGATGACGCAAAGTTGATGAGAAGAGTTGTGACAGATGAGGATTGCAGGATCCTCCAAGAGGACCTGAACAGGTTGCAGAGATGGTCAGAGAAATGGCTACTGGAATTCAACACGAGCAAATGTAAAGTTATGGAAATGGGACTAGGAGATAGGAGACCAAAGGGACAGTACACAATGAAGGGGAACAGCCTACCTGTGACGACGCGCGAAAGAGACCTGGGTGTGGACGTAACACCTAATCTATCTCCTGAGGCACATATAAATAGGATAACGACAGCAGCGTACTCTACACTGGCAAAAGTTAGAACATCATTCAGAAACCTAAGTAAGGAGGCATTTAGGGCTCTTTACACTGCCTACGTGAGGCCAGTCTTAGAGTATGCCGCCTCATCATGGAGTCCCCATCTAAAGAAGCACATAATGAAACTGGAAAAGGTTCAGAGGTTTGCAACGAGACTCGTCCCAGAGCTACGAGGGATGGGGTATGAGGAGCGCCTGGGGAACTATGCCTTACGACACTAGAAAGAAGAAGGGAGAGGGGGGACATGATAGGAACGTATAAAATACTCAGAGGGATTGACAGAGTGGACATAGACGAAATGTTCACACGGAATAGTAACAGAACGAGGGGACATGGATGGAAGTTAGAAACTCAGATGAGTCACAGAGATGTTAGGAAGTTTTCTTTTAGCGTGAGAGTAGTGGGAAAATGGAATGCACTTAAGGAACAGGTTGTGGAAGCCAATACTATTCATAATTTTAAAACCAGGTATGATAGGGAAATGGGATAGGAGTCATTGCTGTAAACAACTGATGCTCGAAAGGCGGGATCCAAGAGTCAATGCTCGATCCTGCAGACACATATAGGTGAGTACATATAGGTGAGTACACACACACACACACACACACACACAACACACACACACACACCACACACACACACAACACACACACACACACACAACACACACACACACACAACACAACCATTTCTTCAGTGACACTCAAAACGGAGAATACATTATTTTTCTCTCCCAACATCATCCCTCTGGCCGTCTCAACACCCAGCGCGGGAGGAGCTCTGCGCCACTCCAACACGTTTCCATCATTACCCATAAGATTATGATCTGATAGTTGGTAACTGTGCCATCTGGTGCCTGTACCACCTGGTGCCTGTACCACCTGGTGCCTGTACCACCTGCTGCCTGTACCACCTGCTGCCTGTACCACCTGCTGCCTGTACCACCTGCTGCCTGTACCACCTGCTGCCTGTACCACCTGCTGCCTGTACCACCTGCTGCCTGTACCACCTGGTGCCTGTACCACCTGGTGCCTGTACCACCTGCTGCCTGTACCACCTGCTGTCTGTACCACCTGGTGCCTGTACCACCTGGTGCCTGTACCACCTGCTGCCTGTACCACCTGCTGCCTGTACCACCTGGTGCCTGTACCACCTGGTGCCTGTACCACCTGCTGCCTGTACCACCTGGTGCCTGTACCACCTGGTGCCTGTACCACCTGCTGCCTGTACCACCTGGTGCCTGTACCACCTGCTGCCTGTACCACCTGCTGCCTGTACCACCTGCTGCCTGTACCACCTGCTGCCTGTACCACCTGCTGCCTGTACCACCTGCTGCCTGTACCACCTGCTGCCTGTACCACCTGCTGCCTGTACCACCTGGTGCCTGTACCACCTGGTGCCTGTACCACCTGCTGCCTGTACCACCTGGTGCCTGTACCACGCCAGGCAGCGCACAAGGGTTTCACTCGCAGGAACACCTGTGATCCTGGGGACAAATACGCCGAAGCGTTGTGTATGTGTAAGCTGTTCCCCACATTAAGCTTCTCCCTTCCCAGGGACACACAACCAGTGTATCTAGCAGAGCCCTCCTCTCTCGTGCTCACCAGACCTCTGCCCTCTGCCCCTCGGGTACTTACTCCCACCTTATTTCTACAGGTTCCTGACATCCCCACTTCCTCACACCCTGGCCACCACTGCTGGAGGAGTCACTGGGAAGGCCCAGTTCCCACACCCTGGCCACCCACTGCTGGAGGAGTCACTGGGAAGGCCCAGTTCCACACCCTGGCCACCCACTGCTGGAGGAGTCACTGGGAAGGCCCAGTTCTTACACCCTGGCCACCCACTGCTGGAAGTGCCAGTGAGAAGAACCATTAGGTTTTACAGCATGTCAGCACACACCTCACATTTAACTATTACGATAGCGGGTAAGATAACAATGAAACTGTTATGATGCTGCACAATGAGAGTAAATTATTTAGGGGATAACACAGTTGTCAAGGCTGGACATTGCAGGATAGTGCAAGCGTTGCTGCCTACGACTTTATGCCTCACGGCTCGTGCAACCTCATGTCTTCCTGTGTCTACAGGTGACGGTGTCTCGATAATGTGCACGATCTTCAAATTTGCTATTCAGTTGCAATAAAATGATTTGCCATTGCATGCAACCTAAGTTCAGATCTCTCTATAGCTATATTTTCGGTGGCTATATTTTCACACAGTCTGAAATGAAATGATTTGTATCTCAAATGATCTACATTTCAGATCATCTAGATCCCCCCCTCCCCATCGGTAGAGCGACGGTCTCGCTTCATGCAAGTCGGCGTTCAATCCCCGACCGTCCAAGTAGTTGGGGTACCATTCCTCCCCCCCCCCCCGTCCCCGTCTCATCCCATATCCATATCTTGACCACTTCCAAGTGCCATATAGTAGTAATGTCTTGGTGCTTTCCCCCCTGATAATTCCCTCCCTCCCTAGGAGGGAGGAAATTATCCCTAGGATTTCCCCATACAAGCTGAACGGCAAGAGATACATGGTCCAAGACGTCTTAAAGTTGTGACAGCACCTGTCAGGCCACTGATTGTGTTCCTTGCCTCATACACGCGTTTTGTTCGACACTTTTCATAGCGAAAAACAACAGATCTGCTAGTTTATTTTTGCACTATTCTACTTTATTTCAATTCTTAAAAAATGAGTTTTCCTTTATTTTTTAGGATTCTGTATGACACCTAAAAAGCAGTCCAATGTGTGAAGGGAGCCACAACAATGTGATCGACCGCCTTACATGCATTATATCTATATCTGGCTTCAGCGACAAACGCGTTGCAATGTAACTTTTTTTTAGCTATTTAGGGCTAGTAAAGAGGAGATGAGGTTGGAGTTAATTAACCTGTCTATTACAGTGTTTTCAATCATTGTGAGGATATTATCAGGGGGAAAAGCGCCAAGCCATTTTGACTATATAGCACTTGGAAGGGGTCAGGATAAGGACTTGGGATGGGACGGCGGGGAAGGAATGGTGCCCAGCCACTTGGACGGTCGGGGATTGAACGCCGACCTGCATGAAGCGAGACCGTCTTGAACGCTTCAAGAATCGTCAGCAATGCACAAAACCGACTTTTTCCTCTACACTATAAATTATTATGCCTGAAAAGTTACTCAACATAACTAATACGTCTCATTTTGTACGCTATGATCCCCCAACGTACAAATTACAAGGTACAAGGAAGAAATATCGGCTCACAATTAATCAGGTTTTCTAGGAATCAATAGCTTAGGTCAGGTGGGTTGATTAGGTTGGTACGTGTGTGGTTAGATTAGCACTCAACAATCTATACGTTGTAGCAAATCAAGAGAAGGCTATATAGATATGCCTATATAAATCTTTATCAATATGCATATAGATATCGATATCGTTTGCCTGGGAGCTGAATAAAAAACAACTCGGACCACAGCAATAACCTGTAATGATATTTACTTGAATCAACAGCATCATGGTCGTTCAGAGATCAACATTTCTTCTCTTAATCCTAACTTGATCTCAGATGGAGGTAAAGTAAACGTGCAACCTCCAGGGCCTCGCTCTCCTCCACACGCTTCCGAACATGAAGGGAGTTGCTTATAGCGAAGCGTTTACCGCTCATAGTAACCCTAAGCCACTACAGGGTTAGTGGTGTTTCTCCTCGACGGCTCGAGAGAGACAGAGAGAGAGAGAGAGAGAGAGAGAGAGAGAGAGAGAGGCGTTGCCCATGGTAACTTATGGTGTAGCCATCACCTTGGGGAACTGCAAAGTCGGTACACAACGACGGCCGGATATCGTGCGAAGTCGGTGTTCGTTTCCCGATGGTCTAAGTGGTTAGGAGCCACTCTTTTACTCCGTCCCTCATATCCCAGCTCTTTGTTCTCATATCCCAGCTCCTTGTCCTCGTATCCCAGCTCCTTGTCCTCGTATTCCAGCTCCTTTTCTTCATACTCCAAAATTTCTATATAAATATGCTGGCTGAGCAATTTGTCTTGAATAACCTTATGTCGTTTGTTAATTTTTGCAGAAGTTAGAAGACGTCCAATATAGTTTTGTCTTCAAAAACGGGTATAACTTTATTACCTGTGTACCTGATGCCCACAACTACAATAATAATTGCTTTCTCAATGATAAAGAAGCAATTCTTCAGCCTCCCGGTAAATTTGTAGGATTGAGCATCTCTGCCAAAGGATTTTGGCCTCAAAAACCACTCTAGTGGTAGCCCCTTCAATCATATAGAATGTGTAGACGATTTTGATGATATAAGTAAATTTTGGGCAAATACATGACACCTTGTCAGAACATAACCCAACTTCTTAAATGGATCAAGCGTTTGCGGACGCGGCTCTTGTTCAATACAAGATATTAATTCCCCCTCCCCCCCCCTATTGATCGACTCAGCACTCGTGAGTGGACTACACTTCCATTATTGTAGCCTATCACTACATGGCTCTGATTGATTTAGTGTTAAACTCTGTAGGTTGGGCCGTTCGCTTAAGTCAATCATCCCCGTATGTGCATCCAAATTCTTGTCAATGCTCCACCAGCCGTCGCAGACTCCTGCAAGTCGTGCTGGCTGGGATAACTGGGGCACCTCTGAACTGAGTAAGATAGTAGTTGAAGGGCAGAAAGCTTCACAGTAAGTGAAGCCTCTCTTCACAGTAAGTGAAGTCTCTCTTCACAGTAAGTGAAGTCTCTCTTCACAGTAAGTGAAGCCTCTCTTCACAGTAAGTGAAGCCTCTCTTCACAGTAAGTGAAGTCTCTCTTCACAGTAAGTGAAGCCTCTCTTCACAGTAAGTGAAGCCTCTCTTCACAGTAAGTGAAGTCTCTCTTCACAGTAAGTGAAGCTTCTCTTCACAGTAAGTGAAGCCTCTCTTCACAGTAAGTGAAGCCTCTCTTCACAGTAAGTGAAGCTTCTCTTCACAGTAAGTGAAGCTTCTCTTCACAGTAAGTGAAGCCTCTCTTCACAGTAAGTGAAGCATCTCTTCACAGTAAGTGAAGCCTCTCTTCACAGTAAGTGAAGCCTCTCTTCACAGTAAGTGAAGCCTCTCTTCACAGTAAGTGAAGCCTCTCTTCACAGTAAGTGAAGCTTCTCTTCACAGTAAGTGAAGCTTCTCTTCACAGTAAGTGAAGCCTCTCTTCACAGTAAGTGAAGCATCTCTTCACAGTAAGTGAAGCTTCTCTTCACAGTAAGTGAAGCTTCTCTTCACAGTAAGTGAAGCCTCTCTTCACAGTAAGTGAAGCATCTCTTCACAGTAAGAGAGGAGGTTTCAAGTTCGATGAATGTAACAAGTGGGGTCCCACAAGGCTCTGTCCTGGGACCACTGCTGTTGTTCCTAATGTATGCGAACGACCTACCGGAGGGAGTGAGCTTCTACTTGTCAATGTTTGCTGATGATGCAAAGCTGATGAGGAACGTGGAAACAGGTGAGGACTGCAGAAACTTACAGAAGAACCTTGACAAACTCTAAGGTTGGGCAAAGATATGATTCCAGGAAGTCAATCCCGACAAGTGCAAGGTAATGAAGATGGAAAAGGAAGAAAGGAGACCAGGGGGCATCTGCACCAAGGGAACGTTAACTACAGGAATCGAAGAGAAGGAAAAATTTGGGAATGGCTTAAATTCCAGCTCAAACACCGGAGCCAAATATAAACAAAGTGACTTGTCAGAGGTTGATAGACCAACAACAAAGCGAATATGTACGGGAGGTCAAGAAGTGGAATGCACTGAGAGAAGAGGCTGTGGAAGCCACCTCCATCCACAAATTTAAGACCAGATTCGACAAAGGATTCGAACGTCAGAATAGTTAAATTATTTCGCAACGAGGCTAGTTTATGCAGGGCCATAGAGTGCCAGACATCACTTTCCCCGAAGACACTGATAGGTAAGAACTGGATAGGTAAGTACCACCCCCCTACACCACCACCACCACCAGCACCACCACCAACACCACCAGCACCATCACCACCACCAACACCACCAACACCACAACCACCACCACAACCAACCGGCCGTCCCGCAGTCAGAGCCGAGCGCGTCAGGTATCCCGGTGGGCCAAGCCTTAATATCCCACTCTGAGTGAATTCCTTAAGTGGCCGAGGACCCAGGAAGGAAGAGCGGTAGTAATGACTTTTAATTAGTGCCAACTGTCTTTTGTTCGTCTCCAGGAGGTCTGCGAGCGGGGGAAGGAGGGCAGAGAGTACATGTACTCATCTACCCGAGACTACGGGGGTGTGAGGGCCAGCTCTTGATCAACTCTACTACCCGCGTTCTGCCTGTTGAGTTAAACTTTGACCTTCCTAATGTTAGAATTCCTAGTCGCATCTGGGTTTATAGTTGTGGATGGAGAAGGTTTCTTTAGTATATTCTTACATATACAGTACACTAGTGTGTGTGTGTGTGTGTGTGTGTGTGTGTGTGTGTGTGTGTGTGTGTGTGTGTGTGTGTGTGTGTGTGTGTGTGTGTGTGTGTGTGTGTGTGTAGTACACGACACGCTGCGGTTCGTAACTTTAATAATGAAACAGTAGTTATGAATGAACAAGTGTAGCTGAACAACGTGAACAAAACTGAGTACCAGGGAAATGACAGCAACATGTGTGTAGTAGCTCAGCAGGTGTGTATTACACAGTAAAAGCAGCTCAGCAGGTGTGTGTTGCACAGAATAAGTAGCTCAGCAGGTGTGTGTTACACAGCACAAGTAGCTCAGCAGGTGTGTGTTACACAGCACAAGTAATTCAGCAGGTGTGTGTTACACAGCACAAGTAATTCAGCAGGTGTGTGTTACACAGCACAAGTAATTCAGCAGGTGTGTGTTACACAGCACAAGTAATTCAGCAGGTATGTGTTACACAGCACAAGTAATTCAGCAGGTGTGTGTTACACAGCACAAGTAATTCAGCAGGTATGTGTTACACAGCACAAGTAATTCAGCAGGTGTGTGTTACACAGCACAAGTAATTCAGCAGGTATGTGTTACACAGCACAAGTAATTCAGCAGGTGTGTGTTACACAGCACAAGTAATTCAGCAGGTATGTGTTACACAGCACAAGTAATTCAGCAGGTGTGTGTTACATAACACAAGTAGTTCAGCAGGTGTGTGTTGCACAGAATAAGTAACTTAGCAGGTGTGGGTTACACAGCACAAGTAGCTCAGCAGGTGTGTGTGTAACGTATCAAATAATAAGCAAGTAATGCATGATACTCTTTGTCATGCAAGCAAAGAGTGCTAGTGCATGACAGAGACAGCCCAACAGGCCATCTCTGCATCTAAAGCTTGACATATGTAGTGCTAGTGCATGACAAAGACAGCCCAACAGGCTATCTCTGCGTCTAAAGCTTGACATATGTAGTGCTAGTGCATGACAAAGACAGCCCAACAGGCTGTCTCTGCGTCTAAAGCTTGACATATGTAGTGCTCGTGCATGACAAAGACAGCCCAACAGGCCATCTCTGCGTCTAAAGCTTGACATATGTAGTGCTAGTGCATGGCAGAGACAGCCCAACAGGCCATCTCTGCGTCTAAAGCTTGACATATGTAGTGCTAGTGCATGACAAAGACAGCCCAACAGGCCGCCTCTGCGTCTAAAGCTTGACATATGTAGTGCTCGTGCATGACAGAGACAGCCCAACAGGCCATCTCTGCGTCTAAAGCTTGACATATGTAGTGCTCGTGCATGACAGAGACAGCCCAACAGGCCGCCACCGCGTCTAAAGCTTGACACAGGTAACTGCTAGTGCATGACAGAGACAGAAGCGCTCTATCCGGACGTCTGGTGAGGCTCTCCCACTGCTCAGCCTCCATGGTCCACTCACCATAACTTTGGCCTTGTCTTTGGGGCCGACATGGTTGAAGAGGCAGCCGCATGCAGGGTAGTGGGGCAGGCCGCGGACGTCACACATGTTGCGGAGGGAGACACCGGCCACGCAGCCCACCCCTCCAGCCTCCTGGGTCCTCACCACCACCACCAGCCGCCCACCGACCTCACTAGGTCGAGGCGTCGCCCATGTTGTGGTCGTCGCGAGTCGTCACCACCACTGATGAGGGTCGTCGGCGGCTTGAACCCCCTCACACACACTATTCATTATCCTCTCATTTTCGCTTCTCTGCTTCTCCCTAAAGAGTGTGATTCAGTACATGTTCCGAGGGAGTAAGTTCCGTTGCATCGTGGCTCACTCGCTGTTCTCGCTCGACCGCTCGTCTGTCTTTACCGTGGTCTTAGAGTTGCTGGTAATATTGGGAACTTATAATACAAATTTCACGTGGAATTTGAACCGTGCATTGTACAACATAGTTCTACACCTACACTCTAAGAGAGATACCACATGCAGCATTGTACAGCATGAAGCACCACATGCATCATTGTACCACATGAAGCACTGTACCACATGAAGCACTGTACCACATGAAGCACTGTACCACCGAAGCACTGTACCACCGCAGCACTGTACCACCGCAGCACTGTACCACCGCAGCACTGTACCACCGCAACACTGTACCACCGCAGCACTGTACCACCGCAGCACTGTACCACCGCAGCACTGTACCACCGCAGCACTGTACCACCGAAGCACTGTACCACCGCAGCACTGTACCACTGCAGCACTGTACCACATGAAGCACTGTACCACCGCAGCACTGTACCACCGCAGCACTGTACCACCGCAGCACTGTACCACCGCAGCACTGTACCACCGCAGCACTGTACCACCGCAGCACTGTACCACCGCAGCACTGTACCACCGCAGCACTGTACCACATGAAGCACTGTACCACATGAAGCACTGTACCACCGCAGCACTGTACCACATGAAGCACTGTACCACACCGCAGCACTGTACCACCGCAGCACTGTACCACATGAAGCACTGTACCACATGAAGCACTGTACCACCGCAGCACTGTACCACCGCAGCACTGTACCACCGCAGCACTGTACCACCGCAGCACTGTACCACCGCAGCACTGTACCACCGCAGCACTGTACCACCGCAGCACTGTACCACCGCAGCACTGTACCACCGCAGCACTGTACCACCGCAGCACTGTACCACCGCAGCACTGTACCACCGCAGCATGTACCACCGCAGCACTGTACCACCGCAGCACTGTACCACCGCAGCACTGTACCACATGAAGCACTGTACACATGAAGCACTGTACCACCGCAGCACTGTACCACCGCAGCACTGTACCACCGCAGCACTGTACCACCGCAGCACTGTACCACCGCAGCACTGTACCACCGCAGCACTGTACCACCGCAGCACTGTACCACCGCAGCACTGTACCACATGAAGCACTGTACCACCGCAGCACTGTACCACCGCAGCACTGTACCACATGAAGCACTGTACCACCGCAGCACTGTACCACCGCAGCACTGTACCACATGAAGCACTGTACCACATGAAGCACTGTACCACCGCAGCACTGTACCACCGCAGCACTGTACCACATGAAGCACTGTACCACATGAAGCACTGTACCACCGCAGCACTGTACCACCGCAGCACTGTACCACCGCAGCACTGTACCACCGCAGCACTGTACCACATGAAGCACTGTACCACTGCAGCACTGTACCACATGCATCACTGTACACATGAAGCACTGTACCACCGCAGCACTGTACCANAGCCACAAATAGAAGACAACAGAGAAGCGTGTTAGACACCCACCTTGCGGACGCCACAAATAGAAGACAACAGAGAAGCGTGTTAGACACCCACCTTGCGGAAGCCACAAATAGAAGACAACAGAGAAGCGTGTTAGACACCCACCTTGCGGAAGCCACAAATAGAAGACAACAGAGAAGCGTGTTAGACACCCACCTTGCGGACGCCACAAATAGAAGACAACAGAGAAGCGTGTTAGACACCCACCTTGCGGAAGCCACAAATAGAAGACAACAGAGAAGCGTGTTAGACACCCACCTGCGGACGCCACAAATAGAAGACAACAGAGAAGCGTGTTAGACACCCACCTTGCGGAAGCCACAAATAGAAGACAACAGAGAAGCGTGTTAGACACCCACCTTGCGGAAGCCACAAATAGAAGACAACAGAGAAGCGTGTTAGATACCCACCTTGCGGAAGTCTCCCTGGACGACCATACTCGGGGGGTCCCGGGCCCTGGAGGGTCCTGCCACCTGTCGTCGTGGCGAAGCTGCGAGCTCCGCCCAACACCATTCGATCCCTCCTGTGGAGAGACACGTGTTAGTCCCACGTCTCGCTTGAAGGTCTTAATGAATGTTAGTCGTCAAGCAAGTTAATAATACCTGTCATTATACCAGGTTAATAATACCAGTCATTATACCAAGTTAATAATGCCTGTCATTATACCAAGTTAATAATACCAGTCATTATACCAAGTTAATAATACCAGTCATTATACCAAGTTAATAATACCAGTCATTATACCAAGTTAATAATACCAGTCATTATACCAAGTTAATAATACCAGTGATTATACCAAGTTAATAATACCAGTCATTATACCAAGTTAATATACCTGTCATTATACCAAGTTAATAATACCAGTGATTATACCAAGTTAATAATACCAGTCATTATACCAGTTAATAATACCTGTCATTATACCAAGTTAATAATACCAGTCATTATACCAAGTTAATAATACCAGTGATTATACCAAGTTAATAATACCAGTCATTATACCAAGTTAATAATACCAGTCATTATACCAAGTTAATACCAGTCATTATATCAGTTAATAATACCAGTCATTATACCAAGTTAATAATACCAGTCATTATACCAAGTTAATGCCAGTCATTATATCAAGTTAATAATACCAGTCATTATACCAAGTTAATAATACCAGTCATTATACCAAGTTAATACCAGTCATTATATCAAGTTAATAATACCAGTCATTATACCAAGTTAATAATACCAATCATTATACCAAGTTAATGCCAGTCGTCAAGCAAGTTTTTAGTACATATAATACGAACTTGTCATAAGTTCCAGAGGATAGGATTATTGTCCCATTCACGGTATATCCTAAATACCCAACTACTCTCTCTCTCTCTCTCTCTCTCTCTCTCTCTCTCTCTCTCTCTCTCTCTCTCTCTCTCTCTCTCCTACGCTTATACAAGCACCCTGTCTCATGTGCTTATCCACTCACTCTATCCATTCATATATCTCACTTCCTCTCTCTATCTCTTACCCTTTCTCAATAAGATAAGAAAATGTTTACAATTTATGTTTCATATTAAATAGTTACCTTTTTATTATTAATATCTTTATTGACAAAATTAATTACAATTTTGCCTAATCTATCGATTTCGATTATGTCTTAAGTGAGGATTGTAGCTTTGGGAAGTTAGAAGAGCCGAATGCGGGTGGTACGGCTGAAGTTTGAATATCAGAACATATATTTTAGTTTCCACAAAATCAGTGAATAATGTTTGATATTACTTTAAGAAAACTGTTGGAAGATTTTGTTTAAAATGAAAGAGTTACCCGTCTGATTTGTATATGTATGTGTGTGTGTGTGAAGGTGTGCGTGTGTGTGAAGGTGTGTGTGTGTGTGAAGGTGTGTGTGTGTGTGTGAAGGTGTGTGTGTGTGTGTGTGTCAAGAAAAAAATACATCTCAAAGGGATAGAGTAACTTAGGCTATTTCTATCCCCCCCAGGACTGGCGGTTGTATTTTCCTATGTGTTTTATTGGGTTACGGATAAAATATGAATATCAGAAATAGTCTGGTAATTTTCCCATTCGTGAATAATGTTGCATATTATTATAAGAATAAACAGACATTTACATTTTTTGTTTTCAAAATATTTACAGGGTTAGAGGGCAGCCAGTGCCAAAGATGGTCGTCGAGGTGTGAATGTGACTCAGGCACGTTGTTCCCGCTTGAATTTTGGCGACACCCCCCCCCCACACTAGCCTATGTTCCCCAGACCATTTCCTCTACCAATTGAGTGAGATTATCCCCAAGCATCTGGCCCCCAACATTGGACAAATAAATAGACATTCTCTCTTACGAGTACAAATAATATTAGCTGTTTTCTAGCTGTCTGGTAGTTCTCCTCTCTTAAGATGTTTGTTTTTGAGACGGAGCAGCGAGCCTTAGTTCTTATGTAGGTGGGGTCCCTCGATTGTTTCAAGCTTGGGTTGGACATGTATATGAGCGGGATTGGGGGGTTATAAATAGGAGCTGCCTCGTATGGGCCAATAGGCCTTCTGCAGTTGCCTTTGTTCTTATGTTCTGTTCTTATGTTCCTTCTTTAGCGTCCATGACCGGAAATGTTGTCATGAGCTACAGCCCTCATGGGTCTCAAGCTGCATCTTTAACTATCCTCGTATAACTTGCCTGCTTCCCGGTCACTCACCCAAGGGGTGTCAGCTTCCCTATCCCTGGAAGGTGTTTATGGGTTCTGCCTGGTGTTTAGGGCCTCACCAATTTGCTCGCTTTACGTTAGGTTCCTTCATCTTCTGTTTAGTCTAACTGCTCAATCACTTTAATTTTCCAGTCCTGCTGTGACCATGCGCTTCCTAGAGGCAGAAGGAGGCCATCACCTTGCGAAGACCACCAGAGAGAGAGAGAGAGAGAGAGAGAGAGAGAGAGAGAGAGAGAGAGAGGGGGGGGGACCGCGTCAGGTTGACCTCACCAACCAATATCCCACACGAGTGAGAATGGTGAAACCTTCAGTCTTCCTCAACCAGTACAGCGCCGCCCGCCCCTCAGGCTCGGTCCAGCCAGCACAATATATCAAGGAGGAAGAGAGGGAGGGAGAGAAAGCAAAGGGAAGGAGCGAGTCAAAGCAAAGATAGGAAGAAAGGTAGAGGGAGAGAGAAGAAGAGAAGAGGCAGGGAGATAATAAAATAAGCGAACAGAGAGGACAACGTCGTCATTCCAAGTACGAACACTTATACACTGCAGCCTGCACGCACGCACGCACGCACACGGGGGTGGGGGTTGGTAGCTGAGTGGACAGCGCGCAGGACTAGTAATTCTGTGGCCCGGGTTCGATTCCTGGACCAGGCAGAAATAAAAGGGTAAAGTTTTTTTCACCCTGAATGCCCCTGTTACCTAGCAGTAAATAGGTACCTGGGTGTTAGACAGCTGTTACGGAGCTGCTTCCTGGGAGTGTGTGTGTGTGTGTGTGTGTGTGTGTGTGTGTGTGTGTGTGTGTGTGTGTGTGTGTGTAAAAAAAAATTAGTAGTAACAGTTAATTGATTGACAGTTGAGAGGCGGGCCGAAAGAGCAAAGCTCAACCCCCTCAAGCACAACTAGGTGAATACACGCACACGCAGACGAGTAGAAGAAAGAAAAAACAGAAGAGTAAGGGGAGACATGATAACCACCTACAAAATTCTCAGGGGAATAGACAGGGTGAACAATGACAAACTAGCACAAGTGGAACACGAGCAGAGAGACACAGGTGGAAACTGAGCACCCAAATAAGCCACAGAGACATTGGAAAGAATTTTTTCAGTGTCAGAGCAGTTAACAGATGGAATACACTAGGATGCGACGTGGTGGAGGCTGACTCGATACACAGTTTCAAATGTAGATATGATAGAGCCCAGTAGGCACAGGAATCTGTACACTAGTTGAGAGGCGGGACTAAAGAGCCAGAGCTTAATCCTCGCAAGCACAACTGGGTGACATGATTGTACGGTGACAAGTGAGGGCGGGTCAGGCGTCATCTCGGGAGAGTGGGAGGAACCGCTCCAACTCTCCTCAGTAACGTAGACAAAAGACTGTCGCTCAAGATGTGCCTACACGGTCTATGCCTTATCAATAACCTTAACAACCTTCCAAAGATTGATAGGCATTATATATATATTATATCAAACACATAATGAGCTTTATTGAACAGTCTTGGAGGGGTAGCAGTTGACCCATACCTTCTAAAAAGGATAGTCTCCCTAACAACGCTGATAAGTTACAGAAAACGGAGAAAGTTTGTAAACAAAGCAGAAAATGCATCGATTTCTAAACCTACAAAAGTTTAATGGAACCAGAAGCAAACACAACCACAAATGATGTGAAAGATAAAAAAAAATAATAAAATATTTTATAAATATTAATAATAAAACAATAATAATATAAAGATGAGAAATGAAGATTAGGGAATAAAAATATGAAGATGAGATTGAGCAATAGGAATAGTTTACTGATTCTGTTGGAACTTCAGGTGTCACAATTACTGGTGCTGTTGGAAGGGGGTCAATTATCTTAAAATGGGGGTCGCGTCGATAGAAATGGGGGTCGCGTCGATAAAAATGGGGGGGGGTCTGGCCGCTATAAGAGGGGTCTGGTCTCCATAGATGGGGGCTGGTCACTATTAGCGGGGTCTGGTCGCTATTAGTGAAGTCTGGTGAATATAGATGGGGCTTGATCGCTATATCTGAGGTCACTATAGCTGAGGTCTGATCATCTCATCACAACTCTTCACAACATACTCTACAACATCATGATGACTAAGCCCAATATAAACTGGTGCAAAATATAAGTCATGTATAAATTTTAGCACAAAAAGTCACATATATATTTCACCTGCGAACTTCGCTGTAAAACTTCATATTTTTTATATATATACTTTTTAAATATTACTACCACAAGCAGCTCCCACAATGATCTACATCTTGGTTTGGAAATATTCCGGAGTTCACACATTTTAAAATGCGTCTGACGCAGTAGGCAAGGATAATCCTGGCCTGCTTCGACCAGGAGCTCCTTACGTGCCTCGACAAGCAACTCCTTTACGTGCCTTGACAAGGAGCTCCTTGTCGGACACTTACAGGACCTTTTTATAAATTCTTCAAGAGGCTCTGTAGGTGCCTCGAGAATCAGTAGCAGTAGCAGTATAAGCAGCTGTAGAAGTACTTACCTATCAGTATTTACTTATCAGTGACAGAGTGCAGGCGGGCACGGTTTAAAGCCCTAATTTGGGATCAGAATATATGCCTCAGGAACCGTAGAGGATTCAGCTGAATCTCAGGTCACATTGCTTTTTAGCTTCTCGTGGTTTAGTGGTTCATGGCGAGTGCTTGAGGAAGGGTACCCAGTGTACAGGTTCGTATCTTCCTCATGGCTCTTACTGATTTTCTCAACAGCAGCAGTAGTAGCAACAGCTGTAGCAACAGCAGTAGCACCAGAAGCAGCAGCAACAGCAGCAGCAGCAGTAGTAACAGCAGCACCAGAAGCAGCAGCAGCTATAAGAGTAGCACCATCTGCCGCCAGGGGCGCTGCGCCCTCTGCCACCACCACAAACCACAACATAAATAATAACTTTCTCTAGCGGATTATTGTTGCAACATGGCGGGGACACTCGTCCATCACACGCTAAAATACCTTGACTATTTTCGCGTTGGAGCCAAATTGGTGGTTCACAAAGGTTGCTACACGTTCCACCAAGGAGCACCAAGGAGCTCCAGGGAACTCCGAGGAGCTGCGTGGAACACATGAGAGCACCGGGGAGCACCGGGGAGCACCGTTGAGCTCCGGGGAACACCGGGGAGCTCCTGGGAGCACCAGAAAGCTCCAGGGCGCGCCGGGAGAGGGCGCAGTGCTCTCATCACTCAAATAAACCATTTGATGAAACTTTCATCAGAAGGGAATACATTTTCTATGAGATTATGCACGGGGTTACTATTTTATACACGCACCAAAAAAGGCACGCGATGTATCTCACATGACACAACACACCCGACACATTACACATGACACAACACGGCACATACATGACACAACACGTAAGACACAGTACATACGACACAACACGTAAGACACAGTACATACGACACAACCCAAGTCACAACAAATACGATACTTGACACAGCGAAGTACGACACAATAACAGAGGAACGACAGAATATACTGCGGGAAGGAGAGACCCACAAAAAGCTAAAAGTGGGAGATGAATTGTTGAGAAAGACAGGAAGCTAAGACAGAGACAGAAACACGAGAAAGGAAGGAGAGAGAGAGAGAGAGAGAGAGAGAGAGAGAGAGAGAGAGAGAGAGAGAGAGAGAGAGAGAGAGAGAGAGAGAGAGAGAGAGAGAGAGAGAGCTGTGTCATAACTCTCAGAGGTGATAATAAAGCAGGGAGAATTCCATTTGTTTTTAAACAAGATTCAAGGTAGAGGTAAAGAGGCTAAAATGAGCCCATTCAAGAGACGGGTGTGAAGAAATGCCCCTGTCTCACCCCCCACCACGTCCCCCTGTCCCTGTCTCGCCCCCCACCACGTCCCCCTGTCCCTGTCTCACCCCCACCACGTCCCCCTGTCCCTGTCTCGCCCCCCACCACGTCCCCCTGTCCCTGTCTCACCCCCACCACGTCCCCCTGTCCCTGTCACACCCCCCACCACGTCCCCCTGTCCCTGTCTCACCCCCACCACGTCCCCCTGTCCCTGTCTCACCCCCACCACGTCCCCCTGCCCCTGTCTCACCCCCACCACGTCCCCCTGTCCCTGTCTCACCCCCACCACGTCCCCTGTCCCTGTCTCACCCCCACCACGTCCCCCCCCTGTCCCTGTCTCACCCCCACCACGTCCCCCTGCCCCTGTCTCACCCCCACAACGTCCCCCTGACTCTGTCTCACCCCCACCACGTCCCTCTGCCTCTGTCTCACCCCCACAACGTCCCCCTGCCTCTGTCTCACCCCCACAACGTCCCCCTGCCCCTGTCTCACCCCCACCACGTCCCTCTGCCTCTGTCTCACCCCCACAACGTCCCCCTGCCTCTGTCTCACCCCCACAACGTCCCCCTGCCCCTGTCTCACCCCCACCACGTCCCCCTGCCTCTGTCTCACCCCCAAAACGTCCCCCTGCTCCTGTCTCACCTCCACCACGTCCCCCTGCCCCTGTCTCACCCCCACCACGTCCCCCTGCCCCTGTCTCACCCCCACCACGTCCCCCTGCCCCTGTCTCACCCCCACCACGTCCCCCCCTGCCCCTGTCTCACCCCCACCACGTCCCCCCCTGCTTCTGTCTCACCCCCACCACGTCCCCCTGCCCTTATCTCACCCCCACAACGTCCCCCTGCTCCTGTCTCACCTCCACCACGTCCCCTGCCCCTGTCTCACCCCCACCACGTCCCCCTGCCCCTATCTCACCCCCACCACGTCCCCCCTGCCTCTGTCTCACCCCCAAAACGTCCCCCTGCTCCTGTCTCACCTCCACCACGTCCCCCCCTGCCTCTGTCTCACCCCCAAAACGTCCCCCTGCCCCTGTCTCACCCCCACCACGTCCCCCTGCCCCTGTCTCACCCCCACACGTCGTGTTTTGTGTCTGTCTTCCTGTCCATCCACCAGGATTCATTAATTTAGATACATATTCTTGAGTTAAACTCCAGTAGTCATTTGTTGGACCATTCCTTGAGTTTGCCGAGGTCATCTTGTAGCCCCTTCCTATCTTTCTCGGTCTTAATTCTCCTCACAATTTTTGCACCATCGGCAAACACTGAGAGTAAGGAGCCTATTCCTTATGAAAGATCGTTTACACATATAAAAAACAGGATAGGTAAAAGAAATGAACCCTGCGGGACTCCACTATTGACATCTTGCCACTCTGTGATCTCACCTCTCACAGAGACTCTGTCTTCTGTTGCTTAGATACGCCGTTATCCACTACAATACCTTCCATGCTATTCCCGCCTGCATCTTCGCTTTATGCACTAGTCTCTTATTGGGTACTGTGTCAAAGGCTTTCTGGCAATCCAAAAATATGCAGTCTGCCCACCCTTCTCTTTATTGCCTACTTTTTATCGCCTGGTCCTAGAATTCTCTTAAACCTGTGAGGCAAGATTTACCCTCACAGAACCAGTACTGGTGGTGAGTTATGAAGTTCTGACTCTCCAGATGTTTTACTTGTTTTTTCTCACAATCTTCTCCATCATCTTGTCCAACCATTTGGGCTGGACGGTAGAGCGACGGTCTCGTTTCAGGCAGGTCGACATTTTATCCCCGACTGTTGAAATGGTTGAGAACCATTCCTTTCCGCCGTCACATCCCAAATCCTTATCCTGGCCCCTTCCAAGTGCTATACAGTAGTAATGGCTTGGCGCTTTCCCTTGATAATTTCCTCTCTTCATTACCTTGAATGGTATGCAAGTTAGGGGGTACTAGCCAGTAGTTCAGTGCCTCCTATCTTTGAAATTTCTGGCAGTTCTCCTGTTTCCTGTGACCTGTTATACACCATTATGTTAAGTATATAGTTTCTGCTCTCTCTTTTAGTATCCACGGTGAGATTAAGTCTAGGACAACAGCCTTAGTTACGTCCAATTGAAGCAAATGCTTCCTTACCTCAACACCGGTAATCTGGTAAATCGAGTCCTTGGACCCCGGTTTTCCATCAGCGGGTTGTCTAATGCAATGATTTGTGACCTATTTACCTATCATATCTACCATTAAAATTACGAATGGAGTTTGTTTCTACAACTTGCTCCTTTAGTTCATTGCATTTTCCCACTACTCTTACGCTCAAGGAAAACTTTCTACCACCTCTATAACTCATTTGAATTTCAAGCTTCCATCCATATCCTCGTGTACTATTGGTATTCATTGTAAACATTTCCTCTGTTTCCACAATCGACTTGATAATGGTCCAGGACGGACCGAAACGTCGTCGTCTCCTCATTTTCTGGCGTGTGGTTTAGTCTCCACCATCAATCCCCTAAGTATTTTATACGTCTCTATCATGTCTCCTTTTCCCTACCTCTCCTTTTTCCTAGCGTCGTCAGGTTTAGTTCCTACAGTCTCTCTTCATACCCCATCCCTCGCAATTCCGAGACAAGTCGACCAAACCACACACTAGAACGTGAAGGGACGACGACGTTTCGGTCCGTCCTGGACCATTTCTCAAGTCGATTTCCGAGACACGCCTTGCTACGAACCCTCTGAACCTTCCTTATTTGATTCTTTCTTTCAAGTTTCCTTAATTGATTCTTTAGATGGGGGGGGGGGCTCGGCGATGGACGGTATACTCTAGAAACCGAGCACACGTAGGCAGTGAACAGCGATCTAAATGCCTCCTTATTTAGGTTCGTGAATGATGTTCTAACTTTTGCTAGGGTAGAGTATGTTGCTGACAGTTATGACATTTATGTGAGCCTGCCTGATACCTGCTTGATACCTGAGCCTCAGGAGTTAGGTTTGGTGTTATGCCCACTCCCAGGTCTCCTCTTGTTGTTATAAGGAGGCAGTTTCCCTTCCCCGTGTACTGTCCTCTTGGTGAGTGAGTGAGTGCGTGAGTGAGTGAGTGCGTGAGTGAGTGCGTAGGCGTCAGACGTGAGATTCCAGCCAAAGGTGGGCGGCTGAAGGGAGCCTCGCCCCAGGTGGAGGGAGGCGGAGCAAGGGGAAGGGGGGAGGGATTAGGGGGGGTACCAGGTGCATGTACCACATCTGTCACCCACACAGCCCACACCTGTTAAGCAGGTGATTGTCTCCAGGCTCAGCTGGCCTTAGGACGCCTGAGTTATCATTTGACAGATGTAACGCCCCAGATAAACTCTCCACTATATATATATATTGAGGGAAACAATTGAGGGGGATGGGGGTAGTTACGTTTACATATTCACTATAATGATTCATTGCCAAAGAAAGTGGAAGTTAAGATTATAGCAGCTGATTTCGGGGCTTAGCGTCCCCGCGGCCCGGTCCTCGACCAGGCCTCCTTTTTGTTACACATCCCCAGGAAGCAGCCCGTAGCAGCTGTCTAACTCCCAAGTACCTATTTACTGCTAGGTAACAGGAGCATCAGGGTGAAAGAAACATTTTGCCCATTTGTCTCCGCCTCCACCGGGGATCGAACCCGGAACCTCAGGACTACGAATCCGAAGCGCCACCCAGCAGTCAGGCGCCCTCCTCACAGATCATGAACTGTCGTCGTCTCAAGGCTCTAGGCCAGAACTGAGTAATAAATAACATGCTGTAAAGTGCTCTGAGAGCTCCTCGCCGCTTATGAAGTGCTGCGGTATGTATTGAGCGCTGAGAGCCTCGTAGCACATGTGCCTCCCAGTACGTCAGCTTTACGGCCTGTTAACTCGATGAGCTTTATACTCCCTTTTAACCAGGAACTTAAGTGACCCCGAAGAGTCAATCATCTTATACAACCACTCTTCATTATGCAGATGGAGACGACACAGAGCCAAGCAACCTCATGCCATCTCATCATCTAGTCCTGGCACTCTTGAATTAAATGGTCTAAATGGTAAAATGTACGACTAAAATATTGCAAAACATTAACATTTAAAAAAAAAGAGACAAAAAAAAATGTGCGAGCAGGTGGATGTTGGAGTCTGACAGATTGAGAATCCTATCGTAAGTTCTCGTTGATGTCACGCCTCGGTTTACGGGAGACGGGGGGGAGCGAGGCCAAGAAAGGGAGAGGAGGGAACGTCTTAAGGGTGAAAAGTCTTAAGGGGGGAGGAAAGTCTGTTGGGAACCTACCTCGTCTAGGACTTCCGGCCGACACATGAAGGGGAAACAGGCCATTACACCTTCTTCTTAACACCTTCGTCATCTAGCCTTCCGTGAACTGTTCGAATGGATACCTTAGCCTTAATGTTTTTCTCAGTTGATGGAGTGATCCGGAGGCCGGGAGGCACCTCATGACCACACGGGAACCGCTGCTGGGCCATCTGTTGCTGGGGGCCACATGGTGGGTCCTGCCCCACACTCCTGTGGGGGCCCTCACTACTAGGCTCCTGTGGGGCCCTCACCACTAGGCTCCTGTGGGGCCCTCACCACTAGGGTCCTGTGGGGCCCTCACCACTAGGCTCCTGTGGGGCCCTCACCACTAGGCTCCTGTGGGCCCTCACCACTAGGCTCCTGTGGGGCCCTCACCACTAGGCTCCTGTGGGGCCCTCACCACTAGGGTCCTGTGGGGCCCTCACCACTAAGCTTCCACCATCACCTCTCTCCTTCGCCAGCAGAATTTTCACCTCACTTGTCAAATATTAGTTCGTTCCTTGTTGCTCCACATGTCATAATGGCCAGAAATCCCTGTTAGCCATTAAAACAGGAGGTGGGAATCCGGTCACAAGATGCAGTAGAGTGTGGAAGACGAGGCGGAACGGTGAGGTGGAGACAGTCATGACAAGATGTTACCTTTTTTCACTCACCTCACCAGTCACTTGGTCCTCCGAGATTCCGGTAAAAACTATCACAGTCACTTTAATATTTGATTCAGACACTAATATCACTGGCATCGAGTATCTAGGTGATGGTGACAGGGGAGTGCCGCGCGCCACTGACCCGTCACTGCTCCTAGGAGGCACTGCTTCATGGCCCCTGCTCATACAGGGCCATACAGGGTCTTACTCGCCATCCACAACTTCCTTAGCAACTGCAGTGATCTGAGACTGAGATATGAGATGGGTGAGCATCACAGTGACACATCTAGCTACACTTTACTACAATATATTCAGCAGCAGGAACTGATCCCAAGACACATACCCACACACAGACAACAGAAAGAATCTTCCACCCCCCCACAAAAAATTCTTGCTTCACGTGTGTATTTCTAAACGCAATTCTGGAGCAACGTAGACATTCTTCAATGGCTCGTCACGTGTTATTTGGCAGATAGTGTCCGGTGAAGAAGTGTGGCGATAGTGGCGCCCTCAAAGCTGCTGCCGAGTTCAACGCCCATGTGAGCTGCCGCCGATTCTCACATGAGTATCCTTCTGAAACTTGTATATACAAGCTTACAATATGCTGCAACATTTTGCCTTCAACATATTGTCCAGCGGCCCCATAAAGGAGACTTAATTTGTTGTGTGGTAGGCGAGCGGTGGTGGTGGAGCGAGGTGGGAGGGGTGTGTCAGGAGCTGTGTGCACTGCCTCACACACACAAAGCTGTCGGGTGGGTGTAGCCCGCAGCTTCCGCCTGCCCTGGTGGCCGGGCGGGGTGTGTGTTGCTCCACCTCGCTCAGCAGGACGAGAGGGGGAAGAGGAGGTGGTGCCGAAGATGAGCAACGGCGACCTCGGGGTTGACTGAGAGAGCGGCTTGGTGTTTCCCAGTGAGTCAGCTGGACCCACTACCGCGCCCTGGTGCCTCACCGCGCATCCACCCGCCGCCTGCCTCACCCCACCGCCTCGCGCTTCTCACTGCTGCCGCCGCCAGACCTCGACTCTGGCACTCTACTTTAAACATCTTTCGCCGGGGAGGAGCTAAGACTCTCCCCCAGCTCGCTCCAGTCCCGCACCCTAACTCCTGCCCAACTTATCCAACCTCATACCACCACAACTGCCACTTTTGTAATTTTTATATCATACAATCCTCTGAATATGTCTCTGTCTGAGGCTATTTTCATTACCCAGCCAGACACCGTCTGCCACTTGTCTAGTCTGCTCTCCCTCTCACTCTCTCGCGTCTCTCACGGACACTCTCACACTCTCTTCTCTCACGTTTCCGCCTTTCTCTCGTCGACCCCTTCTCTGTCGGTCTCTCTTTCTCCTGCTTCTTATGTCTCCTCTGCTGCCTGTTGATTATATTTTGACAAACTCACACACACACACACACATTATATATACATATACGAGGGAGTGAGCTCGTGATGTCAATGCTTACAGATGATGCAAAGCTAATTATAAATGTGAAAACAGAGGAAGACTGCAAAAAGTTACAGGAGGACCTAGACAAACTCCAGGACCTGCCAAACAAATCGTTCCTGGAACTCGGTCCCAACCAGCGTAAGGTAATGAAGATGGGAGAGGGAGGGAAAGAGGAGACCAGAAGGGATCTACACCATAAGGGAAAGGCAACAACAGGAGTCGCAGAGAGAGATTTGGGAGTGGATATAGCTCCAACACTCAGAAAGGAGGCACACATAAAGAGGATACCATCGGCAGCATATAGGACGCTGATATATATATATATATATATATATATATATATATATATATATATAACAACATCATTTAGAAGCCTATATTAGGACTCCTTCGAGGCAATCTATACAACATTTATTAAACCAATAATGGAATATGCAGCACCGGCATAGAATCCGCACCATGTCAAGCTTAAGGTTAAAACTGAAAAGCAATAAAGGTTCGTAGTGCCATTGGTGCCAGGGCTAAGAGTGTTGTTGACCACTCATACTCTGTACAGAGTGGTGAACGAGACGTTACAATAGTCTTTATTAAAGACTACAATAGTCTTTATTAAAGACTACAATAGTCTTTATTAAAGCCAATAGTTTCCCTATTGGCTTTAAGAAATGGGTGGGGCTTCTAAGAAGGCAGAGGCTCAGTTTTAATTTACGTGATTTCGCTCTTCACAGCCATAGTATGATGATTTGAACAAAAATCAGTTAATTCTTCCAATTATCAGTGTATAGTGTGTTCAAATACTATAATAAATAATTGATCTTCAATTATCCCCCTTCACTCAGAAAATTAAAAAATATATTATAGCTTCCCACTGGCTTTGAGAAAACCTTTGAAGCTGTTTAAAGATTGTCTGCTTTATGTTGTAATGGACTATGATTCTCACTATGATTCTCACTATAATTCTCACTATGATTCTATGATTCTCACTATGATTCTCACTATGATTCTCACTATGATTCTCACTATAATTCTCACTATGATTCTATGATTCTCACTATGATTCTCACTATGATTCTCACTATAATTCTCACTATGATTCACAATATGATTCTCACTATGATTCTCACTATGATTCTGACAATGATTCTCACTATGATTCTGACAATGATTCTCACTGATTCTGACAATGATTCTCACTATGATTCTGACAATGATTCTGACAATGATTCTCACTATGATTCTGACAATGATTCTCACTATGATTCTGACAATGATTCTCACTATGATTCTGACAATGATTCTCACTATGATTCTGACAATGATTCTCACTATGATTCTGACAATGATTCTCACTATGATTCTTACAATGATTCTCACTATGATTCTGACAATGATTCTCACTATGATCCTGACAATGATTCTCACTATGACACTAACAGTGATTCTCACTATGATTCTGACAATGATTCTCACTATGATTCTTACAATGATTCTCACTATGATCCTGACAATAATTCTCACTATGACACTAACAGTGATTCTCACTATGATTCTTACAATGATTCTCACTATGATTCTTACAATGATTCTCACTATGATCCTGACAATGATTCTCACTATGACACTAACGGTGATTCTCACTATGATTCTTACAATGATTCTCACTATGATTATTACAATGATTCTCACTATGATCCTGACAATGATTCTCACTATGACACTGACAGTGATTCTCACTATGATTCTTACAATGATTCTCACTATGATTCTTACAATGATTCTCACTATGATCCTGACAATGATTCTCACTATGACACTAACGGTGATTCTCACTATGATTCTTACAATGATTCTCACTATGATTCTTACAATGATTCTCACTATGATTCTTACAATGATTCTCACTATGATCCTGACAATGATTCTCACTATGACACTAACAGTGATTCTCACTATGATCCTGACAATGATTTTCACTATGATACTAACAGTGATTCTCACTATGATCCTGACAATGATTCTCACTATGATCCTGACAATGATTCTCACTATGATTCTCACTATGATTCTCACTCGCAGAACATAAATAAAGAACTGGTCAGAAGCCTCTAAGTATTAATAAACAATGGGTTCACGAATAGAGAAGACAATACGCAAATCAGAAGATATTACGAAAAATTATTTAACAGAAAACAACAGCAACAACAATAGCAACCAATTCTTCCCATACAGCTTTATTACATATTCACTAAGAACTCACAGTATAAAACTGAAGAAAGAGTAATTAATAATATAGTTCCACATGGAGTGAAACCGACAGACCAAAGATTGGACTTCATTATGTGCTACAAAATAAAAAGGACTGCTGATTTAACGCTTAAAAAACAGCCCCAATAAACAATACAATCTTCTCCAAAAAAATGCAAACTGGGTATACCAGTTTACACGCCACTGTGAAGGATGTCACCTTCGATCTACTTATATTGGTATGGCCACTACAAAGCTTTCGAGAAGCCTGACCTGCCATCTACAAGCTGGTGCCCCTAGAAACCATACGCAAGGTGCACATAACACAACACTCACTAGGAATATGCTAGTAGAACATACGACAATCCTGACACACTGACCAAAGGACTTAAATTCCTGGAAGATATACACATAAGAGAACAAAAAGACCCACTTTAAATATAGAGAATAAAGACTCTACTACCTTGCCTACCCTCAGACCCAGACCTCACCAAACAGCACCGGATAACGACATCTCTACCGAGGTTTCCCCCGCCTACCCAGAGTACTAGAGTTTTACGCAACGCCTTATACAATGGTTGAATGGCCCTTTCCCTTTATTCTTGCGTTATTCCCTACCTCTTACCTATGGTTGAGTGACCCCATATTCTTTGGACTCTTCGCCTCACTCCTTTGCAACTTCACCACTTCCATCTGTATTTAACCCAAAATTGCACCTGTTGTATTTATTCTTTGCCTGAAGATGTTCCAGAGAGGAACGAAACGTTGTAATATATAAATCCTTCAATAACTACAAAAGTTTCTTTAACATAAATTTTGGTAACGATTCTTCTTCTTAATACTGATACCAAGAAAGCAGAAGCATAGAAAGCTAACTCTATAAGATCAACAAAGCCAGCAATGCGGGTTTTGTATATATTATATATATATTTGACTGTAGTCACATGTATGAACTTGGTTTCCCGGTAAATCTAGCACTAGTTGTTTCTAGTATAACTAAATGTAGTCGTTTCCGGTTGAGCTAGAAGCTAGTAATCTGCACCAGCACTAATAATGATCGCTTGTGTGTGTGTGTGCAAAGTCAGTGAGCGAGCACAATTTCCTTCCATCAGCGTGGAAGACGTTGCAATCAATAGTTTTGCCAGATCTCCCTGACTAACTATGATGTTGGCGAGCGCCTCCAGGAGCCAAGTCAATGGTTTCCGGGAGACGCCCGGCTCTCAGCACTTCTCAAGACTCAACACTTCTCAAGATTCATCTCTTCTCAAGACTATCAATCAATCGCCTGGACTGTGGTGAGTGTACATCCTAGTTTTGCTGCTCCTTAACGGCACATGTGCACATGAGAAAAAGAAGAAGAGGCGGTATAAACCGCGTCTCTGAGCCTGATTGTGTCTCTTGGTGAGGGATGACAGTCCATCAGGGCCCCGACGTCTGGCTCCTCGGCCCAAGACTGAGTCAGGAGTCACACGCACTACGTCACCGACTCCGGCTCGACTGTTACGTGAAACTTGCGTCGAAGAACGGATTAGGTAAGTGTTTGACCTTGAGACGTCTGTGGTAGCCCTGACGACCAGGAGTGTAGCCACAGGCCCATGTCTGGCCAGCAGGAGAGTGTAGACCCCAGACCATGTCTGGCCAGCAGGAGAGTGTAGACCCCAGACCATGTCTGGCCAGCAGGAGAGTGTAGCTCCCCAGACCATGTCTGGCCAGCAGGAGAGTGTAGCCCCCCAGACCATGTCTGGCCAGCAGGAGAGTGTAGCCCCCCAGACCATGTCTGGCCAGCAGGAGAGTGTAGCCCCCCAGACCATGTCTGGCCAGCAGGAGAGTGTAGCCCCCCAGGCCATGTCTGGCCAGCAGGAGAGTGTAGCCCCCAGACCATGTCTGGCCAGCAGGAGAGTGTAGCCCCCCAGACCATGTCTGGCCAGCAGGAGAGTGTAGCCCCAGACCATGTCTGGACAGCAGGAGAGTGTAGCCCCCAGACCATGTCTGGCCAGCAGGAGAGTGTAGCCCCCCCAGACCATGTCTGGCCAGCAGGAGAGTGTAGCCCCAGACCATGTCTGGACAGCAGGAGAGTGTAGCCCCCCAGGCCATGTCTGGCCGCTGGGGTGAGTCACCGTCTCAAGGTTACCCTGTCACTCACAGCCGCCATCTTTAAAAATCTTGAAGCCAACATGTAAATACAATACACCAGAAGAGAGGGTTGTTCACCCACTACAATTCCACAATTATACGAAACGGAGGTCACAGGTTCGACCCCCGGGTAGAGTTTGAAGTTTGGGCACGTATCCTTACACCTGATGTCTCGATTCACTTTGTGTGTAAATTGTAGAGTTAGTCGATTGTTGTGAGCTGAATCCGGCGGAAGGTCAATATATATACAGTGAGGGATGAGCAGCAGGTGATGTGTTGAATGCCAGGTTAGATGTGCTGAGTGAGCTAGAGTGAACTAGAGGTCGAGTTCCGGCGTCATGTCGCACTAATTAACAAACTCAGCTGACGCAATACTTGGCAGAGCTTTGGAAAACAAATCATTTAGTTAAATAGCTGCTGGGATGGATTTACGCTCGCGGTGAGCCATTAATGTTACAATTATAAGAGTGCTCCGCTCATCGGAGCTAGGGACACACACACACACACACACACACACGCGCGCGCGCGTGTGTGTGTGTGTGTGTGTGTGTGAACTCGGAAAAATTCAAAGCTTTATATGACAAAGAGTGCTGGGAAGACGGGACACCACGAGTGTAGCTCTCATCCTGTAACTACACTTAGGTAATTACACACACTCACACACGCACACAATTAAACAACAACATACAGCTCTTGGCTTCCAGCTAACAAACACAAACCCATAACCAAATGAGCATAAAATCACTGCAAGGATCCGACACCAGCCATACTGGACCACAACACTCCACAGGGACAAAGATACACCAGTTGTAATGAACAATATTTCGACTAAAACACGTACATGCGGATGGTATAGCGAACAAGACAGAGAAACTCGAGGAGAGAGTTACAGGAAAATACAACTGTACATATAAATTTCATGAATCATTCCTGACGCAGTCTTTCCATAGGGCTGTTAGGTTTTAAAGGGAGAAATAGAGAGGGTGGAAGTAGCATTGCTAACGAAAATGTATTGAAGATTTTTTATGGCTACTCCACATGGCTACATCACTGCCCCGGTCACAACAGAGAACAACATTGGTCATATTGAGTCCCTAGGTAACAGCGGGAGGCCCAGAGAAGAGCACAGCAAGAGCTAAGCGGTCAAAGAGAGCGGCCATGGTCCAAGTGAATGGAGGACACAGTTACCATTACTCGGGGATTTTAAACACAGGGAAAAATGACTGGGGGGAATGATGGCTCGTGGATGTGGATGATAAAATAGTGGATGCTATGAATAGATGCTTTCTAAAGTAGCACATAACACAGACAATAAAGGGGGGAAAGAGCGAGACTGATCCGACAACATTAGAACAGTCGTGTTTCTATAATGAGGTGAGCAACTGGTCTAATAACACTCACTACACAATCACCACCGCAAGACCCTCCTCCAGTAGCCCGGCCACACCAGGCTGGAACCCCACTGAGACAATCCACGTACAAAAGACCTCCAGGTACATACAACAACACTGGTTCCTGAACCGAGGGAACTGACCTATAGTGGAAGGCTGGCAGAACTCGGCTTAGCCACGCCGGAAAATAAAATAAAACAGGGGGATATGATAACGTACACAATATTAAAGTAGAGTTAGAAAGTATTCTGCATTGGCTACGTTCGATATAAGAATTAGGAGATATGCTGTATGAAAAAGAGGTACCAGACTAGCTATAGACATGAAGAAATCTCTTCAGCACAAGAGTTGAACGCAAGTGTAGTGTGTCAGAAGGAGGAGTGAGGTAAACTCAATAGGGAATTATAGCATTAAAATTTAAGGAAAACTAAATAACAAGAGAGCAATAACTACTTCTTAATAACGAGAAACAAGCCCGGAGGCGTATGTCACAGTCTGACATGTGCACCCAGCCTTGTTCCTCGTTACCTGTGGCCAGTCTGACATGCGCACCCAGCTCTGTTCCTCGTTACCTGTGGCCAGTCTGACATGCGCACCCAGCCTTGTTCCTCGTTAACTTTGGCCAGTCTGACATGCGCACCCAGCCTTGTTGCTCGTTAACTGTGGCCAGCCTGACCATTGTTCCGCCAGTACCCTGTGATCAACCCACAGTGTCGCAACTACCGACACTTTGCATCATGCTCGATCACAACCTTTCTCTTTTCTGTCCGTCTGCCCCCCCATGGATCTCCTTCTCCGAGGAGTTGTCCTGCAGCCCAAGAGGAGTGGAGAGAAATACCCTTGATCACTCATGCTTGAAGTGTAAGCCTCAAGGAAGGCCACTTGACGGGGGCAAGTACGAGGAACTTTTGATGAAAACGATCGTCTGAGGGCGACCGGAGGACGGCTGAGAACGACACACCGTAGGTCTGATTCAACGCCGACATGTGATGACGACATTGCTGTTGGGAAGTAGTGAGGGATTCTGGGAACCTCTTTCTTCTCACTGATGATCTTCAGCCCGTCTCTGGGAACCTCTTTCTTCTCACTGATGACCCGCAGCCCGTCTCCTGGAACCTCTGGGAACCTTGGATAACAAAATACGCGGTATGAAAATGTTTCTCTAACTGAACAAAGCCCAATTCCCAGCTGCAGTGTTTATCAGCTATGTTTTATGTTCATCTCATCCCGTTCTGGCCTGGTCTCCACGGGTGCTGGGCCACAACAGTTGAACGAGGTAAACGGAATAAATCATTAGCGTGGGACTGCATCATTGCTGTAGGAGGCTGTCCGCAAGCTTTAGTGCTGTGGGAGACCGTTTTCACACGTGTGGTTGCTGTGGGAGGCCGTTTTCACACGTATGGTTGCTGTGGGAGGCCGGTTTCACGCGTGTGGTTGCTGTGGAGGCCGTTTTCACACGTATGGTTGCTGTGGGAGGCCGGTTTCACGCGTGTGGTTGCTGTGGGAGGCCGTTTTCACACGTATGGTTGCTGTGGGAGGCCGTTTTCACACGTATGGTTGCCGTGGGAGACCGTCTACACGTATTATTGCTTTGGGAGGCTGGCCACACAACCCGTTCACGCGGCTCGCTGTGCTGGACAGAAACAGTTTTTAAGCCTCGTGCTTCCCTGAGGCCAAGGCGACATACTATTGTACTTCTTTTACAAGTCTGTTTAGACCACAAACAAACGTGGAGAGAGTTGACGCCAGGTGCCTCAAGGTACGGTCCTAGTACCTTCCCTTCTCCTCATCCTCGTCGCAGAAGAAATAGGTGTACAACCCACAGTTTCCAGACAATCCTTCGCGGGCGACGCCAAAATTAAGTCTGAAAATAGAAGCAGCGGAACAAACAAACTGCATTCAGATGTCAACAAAGGCCTTCCAATGGACAAAATAATATGATATCATCGTGATCAAATGAAAACCTGAAGAAAAGTGCAGGATTAGAAGGCTCAGTGATACGTTACGTTAATGTGATTTCTCTGTGTAAGGCTCAGAGCTTGACCCCAGGAGCATCATAGTCAAAGATCTCAGACAAAAAATATTGTCAGAAGACCTAACTTCAGAAGGGGCCACAAAACCAACCCAACAACAGAGAGGCACATGAAAGGGTGGATAATGAAAACCATCACAACAGTGGATATATATATATATAATATATAATATATATATATATATATATATATATATATATATATATATATATATATATAATCCTATATTGGCCACAAAGTTTCAGTGACGCAAAAACTCCTGCAACTGCATGAAGGCCCTCAAATTATATTCCGGAAACAAAGAGAAATATAACACGTGGACATATCAGGAAAGTCTGGTCCCAAACCTGCAAGAGATTACAATATACTGGAGTGAGGAACATGGTGGGAAGAAACACAACAAATCCAGGGACAGTCGGAGTGCCAGAGAGAGAGAGAGAGAATTAGAGAGAGCCGTGTAAACATCAGAGAACCACAACTCTTCAACCTTTCTCTTAACAAATAAAGCCGCCTCAGACACTAGGCAATCACCGAGGCTGCCCCTCTGACAAAAGAACAATGAGAATCGTCCAATACACACACACACACACACACACACACACACACACACACACACACACACACACACACACACACACACACACACACACACACACACACGAACCATTTCTTCAGTGACACTCAAAACGGAGAATACATTATTTTCCTCTCCCAACATCATCCCTCTGGCCGTCTCAACACCCAGCGCGGGAGGAGCTCTGCGCCACTCCAACACGTTTCCATCATTACCCATAAGATTATGATCTGATAGTTGGTAACTGTGCCATCTGGTGCCTGTACCACTGCTGCCTGTACCACTTGGTGCCTGTACCACCTGCTGCCTGTACCACCTGGTGCCTGTACCACCTGGTGCCTGTACCCTGCTGCCTGTACCACCTGCTGCCTGTACCACCTGGTGCCTGTACCACCTGGTGCCTGTACCACCTGCTGCCTGTACCACTTGGTGCCTGTACCACCTGCTGCCTGTACCACCTGCTGCCTGTACCACCTGCTGCCTGTACCACCTGCTGCCTGTACCACCTGCTGCCTGTACCACCTGGTGCCTGTACCACCTGGTGCCTGTACCACCTGCTGCCTGTACCACCTGCTGCCTGTACCACGCCAGGCAGCGCACAAGGGTTTCACTCGCAGGAACACCTGTGATCCTGGGGACAAATGCGCCGAAGCGTTGTGTGTGTGTAAGCTGTTCCCCACATTAAGCTTCTCCCTTCCCAGAGACACACTACCAGTGTATCTAGCAGAGCCCTCCTCTCTCGTGCTCACCAGACCTCTGCCCTCTGCCCCTCGGGTACTTACTCCCACCTTATTTCTACAGGTTCCTGACATCCCCACTTCCTCACACCCTGTCCACCCACTGCTGGAGGAGTCACTGGGAAGGCCCAGTTCCCACACCCTGGCCACCCACTGCTGGAGGAGTCACTGGAAGGCCCAGTTCTTACACCCTGGCCACCCACTGCTGGAGGAGTCACTGGGAAGGCCCAGTTCTTACACCCTGTCCACCCACTGCTGGAAGTGCCAGTGAGAAGAACCATTAGGTTTACAGCATGTCAGCACACCTCACATTTAACTATTACGATAGCGGGTAAGAAAACAATGAAACTGTTATGATACTGCACAATGAGAGTAATTATTTAGGGGATAACACAGTTGTCAAGGCTGGACATTGCAGGATAGTGCAAGCGTTGCTGCCTACGACTTTATGCCTCACGGCTCGTGCAACCTCATGTCTTCCTGTGTCTACAGGTGACGGTGTCTCGATAATGTGCACGACCTTCAAATTTGCTATTCAGTTGCAATAAAATGATTTGCCATTGCATGCAACCTAAGTTCAGATCTCTCTATAGCTATATTTTCGGTGGCTATATTTTCACACAGTCTGAAATGAAATGATTTGTATCTCAAATGATCTACATTTCAGATCATCTAGATCCCCCCCCCCCACCCCATCGGTAGAGCGACGGTCTCGCTTCATGCAAGTCGGCGTTCAATCCCCGACCGTCCAAATGGTTGGGGTACCATTCCCCCCCCCCCCCGTCTCATCCCATATCCATATCTTGACCACTTCCAAGTGCCATATAGTAGTAATGTCTTGGTGCTTTCCCCCCCTGATAATTCCCTCCATCCTAGGAGAGAGGAAATTATCCCTAGGATTTCCCCATACAAGCTGAACGGCAAGAGATACATGGTCCAAGACATCTTAAAGTTGTGACAGCATCTGTCAGGCCACTGATTGTGTCCTTGCCTCATACACACGTTTTGTTCGACACTTTTCATTGCGAAAAACACAGATCTGCAGTAGTTTATTTTGCACTATTCTACTTTATTTCAATTCTTAAAAAAATGAGTTTTCGTTTATTTTTTAGGATTCTGTATGACACCTAAAAGCAGTCCAATGTGTGAAGGGAGCCACAACAATGTGATCGACCGCCTTACATGCATTATATTTATATCTGGCTTCAGCACAAACGCGTTGCAATGTAAATTTTTTTCGCAGTCTTTTGTTATTATTCAATTCTTCACACGAAAAGTGGGAACTACTTGTTTAAATATATAACATGTAATTCTGTTCAAATACACAAAGCAATCCCATTAACGTGACTTAGCAGTGTTGATCATGCCGTGATGTAGTGGTCTACGGCGCTTGCTTGGGAGTGCCTACAGTAAGGTTCGAATCCTTCTCACGGCTCCTTCTGAATTTCCTCGTGTATGTGTTTTATCTTTTTGAGGCTTTCTTAATTACCCGCAAGTTTCTCTCTTTACAATCATATTGTCTGCCTCGCAACAGCTCCCAGCCTCCTCACACGTTTCTACCCCCTACCACCCATGCAACGTAATGCGTTTATATAAAGAAAGCAGATATATAGATTTATATATTATATAGATTAGCCCTCGTCATAAAGACCGCATCAAGATCGTCTCCCTCTTCTAACCCCAGGGTCTACTTTTATAGCATTCCTCTTTTTTTCTTTTATACGTGACAGCAAAGCCGTGACACCAGAG
>WNGS01033470.1:11751181-11770508 GCA_020271785.1 Procambarus virginalis
AGTGTCAGGGTGAAGTGTAGAGGGTCAAGTCCTGGGTATTATCAGATTCAACTTTGAGAGCAGTGTGAGGGTGATGTTGAGAGTGATGTTGGTGAGTTAATCCAGCAGTGTGAGGGGTGACGTGTGATGTGTAGTGTGACGCCGGGGTTAGCTCTAGCTGGAATATGAGGGCAGGTGGTGAGGTCGAGGTTAGTGGATAGCATGAGGGTAGAGTGAGTGGAGGGTAAAATAGCAGTCATGTGAGGCAGGCAGGTGGGGGAAAGCTTACCGTGCGTGTAGGAGAGGGCAGCAATTACGCTCTCGCGGTGACCGTGGTGCATCTCTGGCACTGACGGCACCGTCGCTCTCGTCCTCGCTCACCGCTGGGCCCCCGCGAGCCTCGAACCTCACATGGGAGGCTCCGCGGGTGGCGGGAGGAGTGCCGGGCAGGAGTTGGAGCGGGCAGCGGCCGTGCCCCCGCCCGCCCCGGTGTGGTGGGCGCCCCTCGCCCGGGCCAGCAGGACGACCTGGGCAAGTCACCTCCGTGTCGCTGGCGTAGTCCACGGAGCGCGTCCTCTGCCGTAGGGCGCTCAAGCGGCGCTATGGTTTCCTGGTTAGGCTCAAGTGTGGGCCCGGTCCGTCACCTGGGCCCCCGCGGGTACTGGAGCGTGGCGGCCTTGTGGCGGCGGGCTGAGGGCCCCGTGCCCTTCGTAGTCGCTAAGGCTTTCGCGCTCCGTTGCAGGCAGCGCTGGTCCGCTGAGGGTGGCGGGCCTAGGGGCGCGGGTGGGGCCGCCCAACTCTGCCTGGGGGCGGCCCAGGGTCCCGTACATCGGTGGCTCCTGCGGCCGCATTTGGCGCCCCTGGGGCTTGGCCCCCAATGAGGGCGGGTCCCCAGCTCCCCCGGCGGGGGCCCGTAGAAGGAGTGCACGCGTTCCGCCAGCGACTCCAGCCTTGGGATACGAGCGCTCGTAGGGCGTGAAGTGCTGCTGCTGCTGCGGTCGCGGCTGCTCGGTGATGACGGGCGGAGGCGGCTGGTAGTAACGCTCGATGTCCGAGCCCAGAGGCGCTCGGGGCGGGGGACCGTAAGGCTGGAGTCGCGGCTTCCGGGCAGCCCCGTCTGCGGACTCCTAGGCTGGTACCCTGGATGGGTGGCGTGCGGGCCAATGGGGCCCCCAATAATCCCAGGTGGGCCACCAGGGGGCGCAGGCTGCGGCACGCCAAAAGGCCCCTTACCCGCATTCCTCGGGTGCTGTAGTAGATCAGCGTGCTCCTCGTGGCAGGAGTGCTGACATGGTCCTCCGCGGGCGGTACCTGGGCAGTTTGTGCTGAATCTGGATTCCTGAGTTTGGCACTCCTGAGCGGCCTGGACGGCGGCGGCGGCGGCCGGCCCATGGCACCGAAGCGCAGCGGTGTCCCGTTGCTGTTGGAATCTTGCCAGCGGCTCTTCTTCATACTCCTTCTTGATGACCCACGACGGGAGGAGGGCTTGTGGCCTCGTGTCTGGGCTGGGGGGAAGGGCGGCGCCCCCACGACCCCCGCGGACGCGACCGGGTCCGTCAGGCAGGAGTCGTCCGCGGGATGCTCATGGATGATAACCACGGTCGTCCAGACCCATGCGCGTCACGTCGACCAGGTTCACCGCCAGGATCTCGTCACCCCACCCGCAGGCAGCCGGAGTTGTAGACCGGCGACTCGAGGGCGATGCGGGAGATGAAGACGCCCTCCACCCGGTCGGCGCCGTTGCCCTCCCGGATGTACAGGCCCAGCGTCTGCCCCGGCCGCTTGACGATCTCCACCATCTGCACGCTGAACTTGGTGTCTGTGGACACCAACACCCTCAGTCAAGCTAAAACACACTCAAAGTCATAAGTGTAGTGTGTGCCAAGTCTAAACTTGTTATCACTTTTAATCTAATTGGTTTCAAAATAGCTAAGCTAGTAACTGGTGACAAGATGTAAATCAATGATTACGTTCACACGAATAGTGAAAATAATTTTTAGAAACGTTAACATATAAACACAATATCTCTTTAGTTTTATGTTGCTCTTGTAGAGCCTTGTCTAGATCAAGGAGCCTCAGCTTTGTTCTGTGTACTATGACGTGGACATATTGTCACTGGACACCAAGCAGACAAGGATGGCAAAGGTAATAACAACACACGGTAACACTAACAAATCTTCCCTATAAGATATTAGAAACTAATCAAAGAAGGCTCGTCGATCATTTACCACATATAAATTTTGTTTCCAAACACCAACATGGATTCAGCAAAGGAAAATCTTGTTTGACCAACTTATTGGAGTTCTTAAGCTGACAACGAAGAAGACAGCGAGGCCCGGGCACACTGTATTTTCCTGTCACAGTTCCTCGTAAGAAACTCGTATATGTAAACTCGAGAAACTGACTCCTGCATCCCAAAAAAAACGACTTAAATGGGCGAAGGAGTACCTATCAGGAGGAAGGCAAAGAGTCATATTTAAGAGGAGAGTTATCACAATGGAGAAAGGTAGCGAGTGGAGTACCTCAGGGGTCGATACTATCTTCTTGGGGTAATCTTGAGATGATTTCGGGGCTTAGCGTCCCCGCGGCCCGGTCCTCGACCAGGCCTCCTTTTGTTACACATCCCACAGGAAACAGCCCGTAGTAGCTGTCTAACTCCCAGGTACCTATTTATTGCTAGGAAACAGGGGGCATCAAGGTGAAAGAAACATTTGCCCATTTGTCTCCGCCTCCACCGGGGATCGAACCCGGAACCTCAGGACTACGAACCCGAAGCGCTCTCCACACAGCTGTCAGGCGCTCTGACGCCCTGACGTCTTGACGCCCTAACTACTAGGGCGCAGTCTATTCCTAATATATGTAAATAATCTAACAGTGGAAGTAAGCTGACTCTTATCCATGTTTACTGAGGATGCGAGGCTCATGAAGCGAATTAGCACTAAGAAGGTCTGCAAACCATTTAAAAATGATCTAGACACTCTCCAGAGATGGTCTGAGAAATGGTCACTATAGAGTTTAATCCTGACAAATGCAAGGTTAAGTGGATAGGAGTTGGAACAAGAAAACTGTAAATATACAGAACAGGGTGATGGGAAGACAACTTCCATCTTCTGCCAAAGAAAGAGACTTAGGAAAGAGAGAGAGAGAGAACTATTAGGGAAAAGCGCCAAGCCATTACGACTATACAGCACTGGGAAGGGGTGAGGATAAGGATTTGGGACGGGACGGGGGGAATGGAATGGTGCCCCACAACTTGGGCGGTCGGGGATTGAACGTCGACCTGCATGGAGTGAGACCGTCACTGGAAATCTAACACCAGAGGCACACATCAGCAGGATAACGAGGGCAGCATGTTTCATACTGGCTAACTTCCGGTTATCCTTCAGCAACTTGGACAAAAATCCCTTCCGAGCGCTTTACACACCCTTTGTGTGACCTGTTATTGAGCATGCTGCTTCAGCATGGAACCTCCTACCTAAAGAAACACAAAGCTAAATTAGAAAAAAGTCCCCCCCAAAACATGCTATAAGGCGTGTTGTTGAGCTAAGGGGAAACAGAACAATGAAGAAAGACTGAGGGGAAACTGACCTCACTACAATGGAGGAAAGAACGAGTAGGGCAGAGAAGATAACGACGTATAATATATAAACGGGCATTGACAAAGTAGATATAGAAGCAATGATCAAATTAAGGAACAGTAGAACGAAAGGACACAATAGAGAACTGTAAACACAGATGAGCCACAGAGATGTCAGAAAAAAAAGATGTGAGCGGACTTGGCGCCCGTCAGTGGTGATGGGGCCAGGCGCACACACACCACACACACCCACACACACAACACACACACACACACACACACACACACACACACACACACACCACACACACACACGCACACGCACACACACAAACACACACAGGAAGCAGGAGACCAGATACAAGGTATCATTTGGGAGATGAAATACTTCAAGAGTCAGAGAGAGAGAAAGACCTGGGGGTTGATATCACGCCAGACCTGTCCCCTGAAGCTCATATCAAGAGGATAACATCAGCAGCATATGCCAGGTTGGCTAACATAAGAACGGCCTTTAGAAACTTGTGTAAGGAATCTTTCAGAACATTATATACCACATATGTCAAACCAATCCTGGAGTATGCGGCTCCAGCATGGAGTCCCTATCTAGTCAAGCATAAGACTAAACTGGAAAAGGTTCAAAGGTTTGCCACCAGACTAGTACCCGAGCTGAGAGGTATGAGCTACGAGGAGCGACTGCAGGAATTAAACCTCACTTCGTTGGAAGACAGAAGAGTTAGGGGGACATGATCACCACATTCAAGATTCTCAGGGAAATCGACAGGGTTGATAAAGACAGGCTGTTTAATACAAGGGGCACACGCACTAGGGGACACAGGTGGAAACTGAGTGCCCAAATGAGCCACAGAGATATTAGAAAGAACTTTTTTAGTGTCAGAGTGGTTGACAAATGGAATGCATTAGGAAGCGATGTGGTGGAGGCTGACTCCATACACAGTTTCAAGTGTAGATATGATAGAGCCCAATAGGCTCAGGAAACTGTACACCTGTTGATTGACGGTTGAGAGGCGGGACCAAAGAGCCAGAGCTCAACCCCCGCAAGCACAACTAGGTGAGTACAACTAGGTGAGTACACACACACACACACACACACACACACACACACACACACACACACACACACACACACACACACACACACACACACACACACAGTCCAAGACAGGAACACCTGCGAGCGACTGGACGTACCTGCAAGCCAGTTCAGGTCATCATTGACGTAAATTACATTGATGATGGACTGTGTTGAGTGACTGCACAGCAGTCGCTGGCAATAATGACAAGCTTATTGAGTGTATAACAAAAATAAAAGTTTTTAAAGTGCTTGCGGCTTATTATGAGGAGATATGTAGAGTGTACTGTGGCAGGTGGTGGTGTACTGTGGCAGGTGGTGGTGTACTGTGGCAGGTGGTGGTGTATTGAGGCGCTACCACAAACCCACTCAATCCCCCGCTATAACAAACCCACTCAACAGAAGACAATACCTTCAACTGCTCAGCATCTCCCGCGTACATTATCAACCTTCCCCTCACATCAAGATTTTCCTTAACTCTCCATCACTAGTAAACTTTAAAGTCTACCTTTCGATCAACAATAACAACTAATTACACCCAAATTACGTTCCAACAAATCTGAAAATATTGGCATAATGATCTGCCCGGGACCAGATTCGCGAAGCAATTACGCAAGCACTTACGAACGTGTACATCTTTCCTCAATCTTTGACGGCTTTGGTTACATTTATTAAACAGTTTACAAGCATGAAAACTTCCCAATCAACTGTTGTTATTGTTATAAACAGCCTCCTGGTGCTTCGAACCTCATTAACTGTTTAATAATTGTAAACAAAGCCGCCAAAGACTGAGAAAAGATGTACAGGTTCGTAAGTGCTTGCATAACTGCTTCGTGAATCTGGCCCCAGAAGAATGGTTTCATTAACAAACTTCAGACTACATGTAAACTAGTCATTCATGTCATTCACTAAACACACACACACACGCTCTCCCTTCAATGTAAACATTGAACATTCACGGGAGCACGTGGTCTGCGTACTAGCGTGAATACATCGAACCACTCATTCATTAACCATAACATTTACTCATATTCATATTCATACTCACACTCATACTCATACACGAATGTTTCCTGAGTAACTGCTCGTCACTGTATTGTATAGTATTTTCTCCATTAATCTCCCCCATTCGACGTCGATAACGTTGATTCGGCGTCGATAACGTTGATTCGACATCGATAACGTTGATTCGGCGTCGATAAACGTTGATTCGGCGTCGATAACGTTGATTCGACATCGATAACGTTGATTCGGCGTCGATAACGTTGATTCGACATCGATAACGTTGATTCGGCGTCGATAGCGTTGATTCGACGTCGATAACGTTGATTCGGCGTCGATAACGTTGATTCGGCGTCGATAACATTGATTCGGCGTCGATAACGTTGATTCGACGTCGATAACGTTGATTCGGCTTCGATAACGTTGATTCGACGTCGATAACGTTGATTCGGCGTCGATAACGTTGATTCGACGTCGATAACGTTGATTCGGCGTCGATAACGTTGATTTGGAGTCGATAGCGTTGATTTGGAGTCGATAGCGTTGATTCGACGTCGATAAACGTTGATTCGGCGTCGATAAACGTTGATTCGACGTCGATAACGTTGATTCGGCGTCGATAAACGTTGATTCGACGTCGATAACGTTGATTCGGCGTCGATAGCGTTGATTCGACGTCGATAACGTTGATTCGGCGTCGATAGCGTTGATTCGGCGTCGATAACGTTGATTTGGCGTCGATAAACGTTGATTCGACGTCGATAACGTTGATTCGAAGTCGATAGCGTTGATTCGACGTCGATAGCGTTGATTCGACGTCGATAGCGTTGATTCGACGTCGATAGCGTTGATTCGATGTCGATAGCGTTGATTCGGTGTCGATAACGTTGATTTGGCGTCGATAACTTTGATTCGACGTCGATAGCGTTGATTCGACGTCGATAGCGTTGATTCGACGCCGATAACTTTGATTCGACGTCGATAGCGTTGATTCGACGCCGATGACGTTGATTCGACGCCGATAACTTTGATTCGACGCCGATAACTTTGATTCGACGTCGATAGCGTTGATTCGACGCCGATGACGTTGATTCGACGCCGATAACTTTGATTCGACGTCGATAGCGTTGATTCGACGCCGATGACGTTGATTCGACGCCGATGACGTTGATTCGACGCCGATGACGTTGATTCGACGCCGATGACGTTGATTCGACATTACTCGAGCTTATTTTGCGCACTAGGAGAGAGAACGGGAAGAAGAATGGGAGTGAGAATAGAAAAGAGAGCGGGAGAAGGGAGCGGAGACGCAAAGAGAGAAACGGACAGCGCCCCGGGCACCGACGGTTAACCCCTCCCCCCCCGTCCTCTAGTATCTGAAGCGAGAATGAGACCATACAACCCCGCTCCTGTGCCAGGTAAGTCCACTACGGCTCACCATAGCCCGTGCTACTTACACCGCTCCTGTGCCAGGTAAGTCCACTACGGGCTCACCATAGCCCGTGCTACTTACAACTTTATATGCCGAGTAGCTGAATCCAAAACAGCAACAACAAGGAGAGTATGAGAAGGTAATGGATCAGGGACTGTGCTCTGGGGGTACACAGCTTTTCACTGTGCTCTGGGGTACACAGCTTTTCACTGTGCTCTGGGGTACACAGCTTTTCACTGTGCTCTGGGGGTACACAGCTTTTCACTGTGCTCTGGGGGTACACAGCTTTTCACTGTGCTTGGAGTCGCGTTTGTTTGGGTAACTATTGCACTTTGCATTCCGCTCGACAGGAATTGAATATTCATTGCCCTACGTTACCTGTTATTCCTACTGATCTCACTTTTGTGGACTGTCACTCATGTCGCATTCGTCAAATGCCTTTGCAATGTCCGTGTATACCACATCTGCAATTTGTTTCTCTTCTAACGTATGTTGTGATTTTGTCATAATGGTTGAGTAATTATGAAAGGCAGGGTCTTCCTGCTCTAAATCCATATTGACCTGGATTATGTAGTTCATTGTTTCCTCCATGAAATCGGTGATTTGACTCCAAACAACTTGTTCGAAAACTTGAATTATGTGTGAGGTTAGTGCCCGGTCTACAGTTTGTAGCCAACGCTTTGCTATTCCTCCTTGTGTAGTGGAGCTACATCTGCCGATTTAAATTCTTCTGGCATCTCCCTCGTATCCAAGCTCTTGTTCCAAACTACAGTACGCCGAGCGCCCGTGCTACTTGTTCCTTCCATTCCGTTATAAATACGGAATTCCAGGAGTGAGGACCCGGGCTAAGTGCAGAGGGCATGTCGTCACTATCTTTCACAGTCTGCTGTGCTCATATTAGTCTCGGGTGTTGCCAGGGTGTTGGATATTTTCACTAGAAGGGGTAACCTGGTGGTGCCTGGGATAGTCGATTTCCCCCACCCACCCCTCTTTATTCCCCCTCTTCGCCCCCCTCTTTAGGGGGTGGCAAGAGGAGGAGTGAAGAGGAGGGCGGGGAAAGGAGAAACAGATATTTATCTTATAAATATATGTGTATATACCTTTTCTCTCTCTCTTGCCCTCCTTTACAATATTACTAATAACAAAAGAGTACATGTCCGTAGGTCTTTACAATAAATAAAATATTCAAAAAATAAAAGTAATAATTTCTCGTTTGCTTTGAATCTGTAGATTATGGGTCAGCCTTGGTAGAATGGGGCAGTGAGCAAGGTTAGGGGCTGTGTTAAGTAACTCGTTTATAGTGTTACGACCAAAGAATGAGCACAGATAATTTCTATTAATTTTTCAGACAAATAATGGTGTCTATATTACTATAAGAAAAAAATTGTATTTTTTGTTTTTCGAATATTTAGCCTGGAGTACCCGCAGCCATTGTCAAAATCATCATGGGGTTCGTATGTCATGGGTGGCACGCTTATCTCTCTAAATTCTGGCGACCCCTATCATCCTATGATGTCCCATTCCCCAGTCCATTAACTGCAAAGTATAATGATGCTAGCCCAGGCACCCAGACATTTTTGTAGATACTAAAGGGAGGTGGGGGGGGGGGTACCTGACCGTGTCCAGGTGGTGTCAGTCCTCTAACTCCCCCTCTTCCTCTCTTTTCCCCCTCCCTCCCCCTCCTCTACCCTATTTCACCCCCGCTATCTCCCCTCATCTTGGACAGACAAACATACATTGTCTCTTATAGATATAGATAAATATAAAGCTGTTGCATCTTCAACTTTCAAGTTGCTAACCTTCGTTGGTGCTAACATAGCCTCTACGCTTCTATCAGGATTTAAATCATTTCTTTGTCGTCCTGTTGTGTGTGTGTGTGGTGTGTGTGTGTGTGGTGTGTGTGTGTGTGTGTGGTGTTGTGTTGTGGTGTGTGTGTGTGTGTGTGTGTGTGTGTGGTGTGTGTGTGTGTGTGTGTGTGTGTGTGAGCATTTCCCATTGTAAGCATGTATGGAAAAAACAAATATTTGTTATCTCTTGTACAACTTCTGTTGTTATTGCATTTCCTCAGTCTGATATGATGGCTTCAGTTTCCTGCCTGCTGTTGCTTCAATCTTAGATTAGATTACCTTTTTGGTTCGCTATTCGTGTCTGCTTAAGCATTTCAGTTATATTTTTCTTGTTCTGCAGTGTTGTCTGCGTTCTCTATGTTGGTCCTCTTGTTTTTTTTTATATTCTCCAAAGGAATACTCCCATCAAGCAGACTTTGTGCAGCTCTGAAGTCAATTGTTGTATTCCTGGCGTGGAGTTTTAGTATTTAAAACAGTTTTCCACTGAATTTTTCCGGTAAGTTCAAGTTAAAATTGTCTCAGTCAATCTTTTATTGTTAAAATTTAATCTATTGAATAGCCTTTCTCGATTGCTAATCCTTTTGGATAGCGTACGAGTATTGATGTTCGTTTGATCTTCAATGAGTTTGAGATCTGAATACGTAGCATCCGAGACTGTGATGTCCCTGATTATGTCTACATTGTTTTTCAAGATCAGATTGACATCATTTTTCGTACCTAGTTGGATAGTTATCTTCTGGATGATCAAATTTTTTTTTTATATAATGTAAGTGTTATCTTAGTGTTTGGTTATTTCCAGCTCGCTGCTTGTTATAATTTAATTGTTGTAAACCATCTTAACTAGATTAGACTGAACTCTCCAAGGAAGACCATATTTGCCACTGCGTTTTCAAGATTATGTAAATTCTCCAACAATTGCATCTAAGGGCGTTTGTACATTTGAATAATAACTAGGTTTATGACTAATTTGATTCCAAGCACCTCTACCACCTCATTTGCAGAGTCTAGGAGCGTAATGCATACAAGATCCTCTTTAATACATAAACCTACTCCCCCATATGATCTATTTACTCTATCACATCTATATAAATTATAGTTTTCAATCGATCTTACTGGTCATGTAATATCCCGTATGGTTTTCCGTGAACGCTTCAAGTACTGTATTTGCCTCAGTGAGGAGGCTATTTATGATAGATATTTTGGTTTTCTCTTTTTTTTCAGTCCTTGCATGTTAGCGAAGTTAAATGAAGCTACACTAATTAAACTATTTTGACTGAGAGTTTTTCAGGGCTATAATTGTGCTAGTCTGCTTCCAGGCGTGTTGGCCTGGTTCTGACCTGTACTGATTGTAGTAGTGTTGTCACATGTCGTAGCTGTGTTGAGGGTGGTAGTAGTTGTGTTGAGGGTGGTAGTAGTTGTGTTGAGGGTGGTAGAAGCTGTGTTGAGGGTGGTAGTAGTTGTGTTGAGGGTGGTAGTAGCTGTGTTGAGGGTGGTAGTAGCTGTGTTGAGGGTGGTAGAAGCTGTGTTTGAGGGTGGTAGTAGCTGTGTTGAGGGTGGTAGTAGCTGTGTTGAGGGTGGTAGTAGCTGTGTTGAGGGTGGTAGTAGCTGTGTTGAGGGTGGTAGTAGCTGTGTTGANAATGAAAAGTAATCTGTATTCTGTTATGTGGAGTCTGTGATACATGGACTGTGTCATCAGAGGCTGATTGATCCAGGCTACTCCTCAAACTTCTGACGACAGAATTGAAGACTCATTGCGCAACAACGTAGAAAAGGTTCCTTATATTCTCGGGGGCGTAGAAATAGCCTAAGCTACTCTCTACCTATGAGATGTATTTATTTTCTTGCCTCAATAAACATACTTGAAATTGGTTCCTTATATGTCAATTTTTTTGTATATGTAATTATTGCATGTGTCCTCATGATGAAACACAGGTATGGTCAAGGTGACCACAAACACAATGTGGATACAGTACCTGAATATGAAAATCGCTATTTAAATTGTAATATTTGGATTATTTCTTCTCCAATTTCTGTTTGTTAATTGTGTGGTAGTTTTGTGATCTCAATACTGTGATAGTTTAATAATTAACAATTTCAAAAGTATGATTCGAAAAGACAACTTGTGGCCAGAGGCATGTAACGTCATTCACAGGGACCGAGTGATGCTTGTGGTTATCTTGAGATGATTTCGGGGCTTAGCGTCCCCGCGGCCCGGTCCTCGAGCAGGCCTCCTTTTTCGTTACACACCCCCAGGAAGGAGCCCTTGGCAGCTGTAACTCCCAGGTACCTATTTACTGCTAGATGAACATGGGCATGAGGGTGAAAGAAACTGCCCATTTGTTTCCGCCTCCACCGGGGATCGAACCTAGAACCTTAGGACTTCGAATCCCGCGCGCTGTCCACTCAGCTGTCAGACCCTATGCTAATAGCTTTAATATTGATGTACTCGTATTGCTCGACTCTCATATTTAAGTTAACGTTGCACAGCATTAGGGAGGCCGCATGCAGCTGTGTGAAGGCATCATGCAATGTGCAAGTGTCCAACAGGAGTGTCGTCCTGTACCTAACGCTCTGTCCTAACCATAACAACTGTTGCACGGCTCATGTTTATGCCATTACTGTGTACATAACAGAAGAATAAAATCGGAAATCTGAGAACGTAATATATTAAGTGGCGAGAAAACAAGCAAACCTCTCCCCCCCCCTCAGTGTAGCCTTACTAATATTGGCGAAACTCATTCAAGGGGTAGCCTAGGAACACTTCAAGCCTACGAAACACTTGTTAGCCCTTCATGAGGTTAGCTTGGGCTACTTTCCTTCTCTCTTTTAAAGTTTCAATGGTTTTGGATTCCGATTTCTAGTATAAAGTTTGCTTTTGTACTAAATTGTTTAGTTATAAGATTAACTCTTGATACGCATCGCTAACTTCTTAGAATGTCCCGATTTTCGGGATGATCGGAAACTTTGCTTTCCCAATTGTTTCTTAAGAGTCGTTCGTTTCTCGAAACAATTCTCAGTAAATAAGCCTCCTTTAACATCTCTTATGTCCTCCTGCTCTCGTACTGGCATCCTGAATAATACTCAAAACCTCGAATATTCTGTAACTCAGCGCTGTATATCTGCTCTGACCTCGCATTTCCTCTTGATAATTCATTCCTTCTCAATATGTACATACAGGAACTTCACAAACGTATACTTGGGTTAGGCAGGGAGGGCCCAGCCTCTCTCCACGATGTCCCAATCTCACGCTCACAGAAACCCATATATTGACGTCTTAAGGAAACCCCTCGCAGACCGCCATTTCTTGATAAAGCTGTGTTGTGGGTACGGGAACGGTCACATACGCACGGACTAGATGAGGAAGGCGGGAAGTCTTTCCAAAACCACATTGAACTTAGCGAAGATTGTATAAGGCCACTCACTGTATTATGAGCAATAAACATTGCATTAAGCTGTGAATACATTCAGATGTGTCAAAAACAAACTTATCGATCAAGTTTCGTTAAATTGGTTTCGAAGGCCGCATTGGGTACCATAAAAGGCCGCAGGTTCGCCACCATTGTAATCGATTTTATGAAGCATTACAATGGTGGCGATTTTATGAGGCACTAAACCCTGGGTCTATTGCGTCAGCCTGGCTGACACCCCTGGGTCTATTGCGTCAGCCTGGCTAACACCCCTGGGTCTATTGCGTCAGCCTGGCTGGCACTAAACCATGGATCTATTGCGTCAGCCTGGCTGGCACTAAACCATGGATCTATTGCGTCAGCCTGGCTGGCACTAAACCATGGATCTATTGCGTCAGCCTGGCTGGCACTAAACCATGGATCTATTGCGTCAGCCTGGCTGACACCCCTGGGTCTATTGCGTCAGCCTGGCTGACACCCCTGGGTCCGGGGCGTATACGACTGGAGGCTGCCAAACTCGCTGGTCAAGTTGAAAAAATAATAAAAACAAGTATAATTTTTTTGTATGAATTGGTATTTGATAACATTATAGAAATGTACTCAACTTTGCTTGATATAGTTTGAACATCTTATTTTACAATACACATAAGTGCATGTACCCGCTTAAGGTGTACTCTTATTCTGAATTATGTTAAGGACTCAGTTAAATATGCCGGTTAGCCTGGCGTTGATTGCTCTTCAGAGTTGGATAAGGTTACAGTAAGCCTACCATCAAACCAAAGAAATATTGTCGATCATCAACTAACGATTGTAAAAATCCCTTTGAAATATTATCCATTATTATAAAGCAGACGTTAAAAAATCACATTAATAGCCCATTATGCAATATCGTCCATAAGATCTATGTAAAAGTTTGCATCTGTATGTAACACCAGCGCTACATAAAAGGTTCAGAGCTATTTTCTTGTGCCAAGTTCAGGTTCTTTTATTATTGTATCATATGTTAACCATAACAGCTCTCGTGTAACTGGGATATCTAGATTCCCCTTCTATATTTCCATTGTAAATGTTTACTCTCTGGTAAATAAGTGCATCAGGTGAAAGGAAAGAGGCCCAGCCATTTCAGATGTGAGCCAACGACGTAGACCTACAGGACCCAACTCTTATAATCCCATTCATGAGGAAAGTAAGACATAAGTGTAGGCTATGCACCGGATCACTATGTCTCCAGCCTATACCCACTTGGGCTGGACGGTAGAGCGCCGGTCTCCCTTCATGCAGGTCGGCGTTCAATCCCCGATCGTCCAAGTGGTTGGGGACCATTCCTTTCCCCCATCCCATCCCAAATCCTTATCCTGACCCCTTCCCAGTGCTATATAGTCGTAATGACTTGGCGCTTTCCCCTTGATAGTTCCCTTCCAGGCTACACCCGTGTAGATACGCAAATTATACTTAACACAAATTATAATAAAACATTGTTCGTCGGTACATACACTATAGTCAAAACAATTTACATTTAAAATAATTACAATTTTAAAACACTAGAGAAAACAAAAATATAAATCTTTTTGTCATTATAATTCAACTTATCCCAAATAATTACATCCACTACGGGCTCACCATAGCCCGTGCTACTTGGAACTTCTTGTTACAAGTAGCGAATCTTTAACAACAACCCAAATAATAATTATTTGTTTATAACTCGCACCAGTGTGATCAAACATAACATAGCAATAACCAGACTAACACTGAACCGACCTGTATCCCCTCTTCTAACAGCGGCTGCTCTTCCAGTGAACACACACAAAGCATGTTTATACATCAAAACACTATGCATGTGGCCTCCCTCCTCAGGGTAAAGTGATTACATAAGAACAAAGGCAACTGCAGAAGGCCTATTGGCCCATACGAGGCAGCTCCTATCTATAACCACCCAATAAGAACATAAGATTACATCGTGACACGAACCTCACTCTCACACCACCTGGATAGTTATTTAGATTTTGTGATGGTCTGAAAGCATATTACGGTCTCAGTAATAGTCTACTTGTAAAATGGCAAGTGAACCGTTGTCCTTAACGTAGCACATTCAAGTTATAACTTTATTGCATTGCATATCGATGGTTTAAAATAAAAAAAAAACTATGGTAAACTCTTTGATACGGTTTGAAACCAACGTTTTCTTTATTAAATTCTAGGAGATGCTCAAATAGTTTGAATTTCGTATCTTACATAACTGAGAATAACAGTTTTAACAACCAAACCTAACCTAACCATGGATAGAGAATAGCACCAAATATGTAATGGTTTTCAAGCGATTACCTCAAGGGGTACAAACCCCTTGAGGGCAGTTTGTGCCACCACTGAGGAGAGTAATTGGGAATATTATGGGGATATGCTCGTTGTCACAGAGATCAGCAAGTACTTGCAGAATTAGTTCCAATTACTGTAAATTACCCTTCTTTATTGTATTTATTTATATACAAGAAGGTACATTAGGGGTTAAGAGAGTACAGAGCAATAATGATGATTTTACATTCTTGTAAAGCACGCATAGCGTTTCTTTGCTTGTTTCTGGTCTTATGACAGTCCATACATTGGCCCCCCCGGGGGGGGGGGTTGAAATAGCCTAAGCTACTCTATCGCTTTGAGATGTATTTTTTTCTTGTGTCAATAAACATACTTGAACTTGGCCCGACCCTTTCACGCATAATTTTTCAGGACGATTTTCAGGAGCTTTTATGATTGGTTGGGGGTTAAAAGTGCCAACCAATCAGGCGCGAGATAGACAAACTTAGTATTTTTTAATAATTTGTATTTAACAACATTACTCAGATGGATAACAGCTTTTAATGACAATTTATAATCGTCTCTCTGGCCGAGCTCTACCCACCAATTGTTCAAACTAAAATATTTGTTAATATAGCGTTCGTTATTATCGTAATAGCGAAGCCGTATAGAGGTCAGTCATTGTTGTAATGTAACAATAGTCATTCACAACATTACAAATTATTATTCACATCTGACGGGTTTATTGATGTTACAGAACTGATAATAGTCCTTTATACATATATTATACTTAAAGCAATATGCCAGTTTGTGCAGGCGATGAGTCACAATAACGTGGCTAAATTATGTTGACCAGACCACACACTAGAAGGTGAAGGGACGACGACGTTTCGGTCCGTCCTGGATCATTCTCAAGACAATCGACTTGAGAATGGTCCACAACGGACCGAAACGTCGTCGTCCCTTCACCTTCTAGTGAGTGGTCTGGTCAACATACCAGTTTGTGTTGCTTACCGACGAATAGTGTTGTCTTCATCACCTCAACTACACATTAATCACAGGCCTGTTACGATGCAAACATTATCTTTCTAGGTGGGACTGGTGAGCGCTGATGCGAGTGACATACTCCTCCGGTGGCAGGTGAGGCACTGGCCGGTCACCGCCCTCCTGTGAACACCTCAACTTTTCCTGCGCAGCGGACGTGCGCGCTTCATGCCCTCCGCTACTGTAATTCTGTTTTAGTAAACTGAAAACGCAGTGGGTACTGGGTTTTATTTCCTTAACTATTATCAAAATATGTTTTGATACATTGGTACGAAAATATATAAAAAGAAAATATGTTTAATAACGATGTATTATAAAAGTACAATCCCTAAGACGCCATCTTGGATTCGCGTATTCTGGTATTTAATCAGGAAATGACAGAGAAAACAATTATGGCCNGATGATCAGAGTACCTCCAAGATTGGTTAGTGTGCTGGCACAGGTTTTCAGTTCACGGCTGCAACTTGGGACCGACAAGCCAGATACTAGCAGCCTGAACAAACTGTGGGACACGTGTGTGCAACAAGAATTGTACTACTCACTCCAATACCTAGGAGGGTCAACGGTGAGTCGAGGCCTCCGTAGAGGTGCTGGGTCTCTCTGGCACTGGTGCCAGACGTGAATGTTTCCCGGTACACACCCAGCACCACGATTGCACAGTATACCCTCTGAACTTTATTTGCAAAGTGCACCTGCATGCTAGACTACTTGGGCTATATATTACACACTCCACCACTATACCCCCTGGCATTAATATTACCATACACATTCCATTATAACACAACTCTTCCTTCTGCGAGAACCATCCTGAACCACACACCCAGCATGAAGGCCTGCCACAGTATATTTGGGTTAGGATGTATAACATGTTTACTTTGGACATATTTCTATTTCACTGTAAAATTGTAGTTAAATAAAAAGTCAACATTATGAGAATACGATTAAAGAATGAGTATAAGGCCTTCCAGTCTCCAATATTTATAGTACCCATAACTTACTACAGACGGTAGTACCCATCGCTTACTACTATAGTAGTAAACTATGGGTACTATCGTCCATAGTAACTATGTGTACAACTACTCTGGGATGAGAAGTTGGTATAATGGAGCACCGGGTCTACAGGATGGACTGAAATAGAGCGAAAAACAGGGATATCTGGAGCTGGATATTTGTTATTACGCAATTACCAGTACAGAGTAAAGGTTTAATGAAAAGTAATCTGTATTCTGTTATGTGGAGTCCGTGATACATGGACTGTGTCATCAGAGGCTGATTGATCCAGGCTACTCCTCAAACTTCTGACGACAGAATTGAAGACTCATTGCGCAACAACGTAGAAAAGGTTCCTTATATTCTCGGGGGTGTAGAAATAGCCTAAGCTACTCTCTCCCTTTGAGATGTATTTATTTTTCTTGCCTCAATAAATATACTTGAAATTGGTTCCTTATATGTCAATTTTTTTTGTATATGTAATTATTGCATGTGTCCTCATGATGAAACACAGGTATGGTCAAGGTGACCACAAACACAATGTGGATACAGTACCTGAATATGAAAATCGTTATTTAAATTGTAATATTTTGGATTATTTCTTCTCCAATTTCTGTTTGTTAATTGTGTGGTAGTTTTGTGATCTCAATACTGTGATAGTTTAATAATTAACAATTTCAAAAGTATGATTCGAAAAGACAACTTGTGGCCAGAGGCATGTAACGTCATTCACAGGGACCGAGTGATGCTTGTGGTTATCTTGAGATGATTTCGGGGCTTAGCGTCCCCGCGGCCCGGTCCTCGAGCAGGCCTCCTTTTTCGTTACACACCCCCAGGAAGGAGCCCTTGGCAGCTGTAACTCCCAGGTACCTATTTACTGCTAGATGAACATGGGCATGAGGGTGAAAGAAACTGCCCATTTGTTTCCGCCTCCACCGGGGATCGAACCTAGAACCTTAGGACTTCGAATCCCGCGCGCTGTCCACTCAGCTGTCAGACCCTATGCTAATAGCTTTAATATTGATGTACTCGTATTGCTCGACTCTCATATTTAAGTTAACGTTGCACAACATTAGGGAGGCCGCATGCAGCTGTGTGAAGGCATCATGCAATGTGCAAGTGTCCAACAGGAGTGTCGTCCTGTACCTAACGCTCTGTCCTAACCATAACAACTGTTGCACGGCTCATGTTTATACCATTACTGTGTACATAACAGAAGAATAAAATCGGAAATCTGAGAACGTAATATATTAAATGGCGAGAAAACAAGCAAACCTCTCTCCCCCCCCCTCAGTGTAGCCTTACTAATATTGGCGAAACTCATTCAAGGGGTAGCCTAGGAACACTTCAAGCCTACGAAACACTTGTTAGCCCTTCATGAGGTTAGCTTGGGCTACTTTCCTTCTCTCTTTAAAGTTTCAATGGTTTTGGATTCCGATTTCTAGTATAAAGTTTGCTTTTGTACTAAATTGTTTAGTTATAAGATTAACTCTTGATACGCATCGCTAACTTCTTAGAATGTCCCGATTTTCGGGATGATCGGAAACTTTGCTTTCCCAATTGTTTCTTAAGAGTCGTTCGTTTCTCGAAACAATTCTCAGTAAATAAGCCTCCTTTAACATCTCTTATGTCCTCCTGCTCTCGTACTGGCATCCTGAATAATACTCAAAACCTCGAATATTCTGTAACTCAGCGCTGTATATCTGCTCTGACCTCGCATTTCCTCTTGATAATTCATTCCTTCTCAATATGTACATACAAGAACTTCACAAACGTATACTTGGGTTAGGCAGGGAGGGCCGCCCTCTCTCCACGATGTCCCAATCTCACGCTCACAGAAACCCATATATTGACGTCTTAAGGAAACCCCTCGCAGACCGCCATTTCTTGATAAAGCTGTGTTGTGGGTACGGGAACGGTCACATACGCACGGACTAGATGAGGAAGGCGGGAAGTCTTTCCAAAACCACATTGAACTTGGCGAAGATTGTATAAGGCCACTCACTGTATTATGAGCAATAAACATTGCATTAAGCTGTGAATACATTCAGATGTGTCAAAAACAAACTTATCGATCAAGTTTCGTTAAGTTGGTTTCGAAGGCCGCATTGGGTACCATAAAAGGCCGCAGGTTCGCCACCACTGTAATAGATTTTATGAAGCTGGCACTAAACCCTGGGTCTATTGCGTCAGCCTGGCTGACACCCCTGGGTCTATTGCGTCAGCCTGGCTGACACCCCTGGGTCTATTGCGTCAGCCTGGCTGACAACCCCTGGGTCCGGGGCGTCAGCCTGTCTGACGTCTGGCGAGGCCGTATACGACTGGAGGCTGCCAAACTCGCTGGTCAAGTTGAAAAAATAATAAAAACAAGTATAATTTGTTTTGTATGAATTGGTATTTGATAACATTATAGAAATGTACTCAACTTTGCTTGATATAGTTTGAACATCTTATTTTATAATCACATAAGTGCATGTACCCGCTTAAGGTGTACTCTTATTCTGAATTATGTTAAGGACTCAGTTAAATATGCCGTTAGCCGGCGTTGATTGCTCTTCAGAGTTGGATAAGGTTACAGTAAGCCTACCATCAAACCAAAGAAATATTGTCGATCATCAACTAACGATTGTAAAAATCCCTTTGAAATATTATCCATTATTATAAAGCAGA
>WNGS01033470.1:11773058-11805035 GCA_020271785.1 Procambarus virginalis
TTGTCACTTGCGCCTCCGAGGTGTGTAAGGAAATAGTGTATTAACTTGGGGAGCCGTGTGGCGTGACCCCGGGCGCCACTGTGTTCGAGCGATCGCTGCTTCTGGCAATCTGGACAAACTTTCCAAGAATTAATACTAAGAGACCTGCTGTGTGTGTGTGACTGTCCCTCTATTGTCATATGACTGTGTAGGAGAGGGACGCGACGCACACACCTGTATGTCATCAATATACTCTCCTTCACAGACGTCCCTTTCCTTAACAGACGCACTCTCCTTCACAGGCGTTCCCAGACAAAGACCTTGCAAAGTTTGGTGAGGTTAGCCCTAAGCGCCTGGCCCCCAACCTCAAACACACACATACTGTATTGTATGCATATACTGTACGTACTGATATCTTTCATAGATATCAATACGTGTATTACATTTTGGACTGCGTTGCAAACTTCCGTGACTGCTATTGCAAACATGCCTTCCAGTCCTGCGCTCTGGGTCCTTAAAAATACATGATAAATAAAACAAAATATTGATATGTAATGTTAATTTAGTTTTTGGTGTTGAAAAAAACAAAGATTGAAAATAGAAAGATATTTAGTGGAAAATTATTCCTGCTTTAGTTGGACAAGTCGCACCATGATTGGATGAAAACCAGATGAACAAGTATGGGGGCTTCTAGCCGCTGTTGAACCACTTGCTCGAATGTTCAAAGTAAACAAGGGAACATGAAAAAAAGGGAACAAAAAGTATTATTATTAGTAGTACTCACTACAACCATCCCCGTCTTATTTATGAAATTAAGAAGTGAGGTCGAATCTTACACAAAATAGTTTTCCCGATTGTCAAAACCGCATGTATCGTTAGGATAGGCTGGGATGGATTGGAGGTTAGGTTCGGTTAGTTTAGTTTGGGTTGCTTGGGTATGGGTTATGTAGGTTTTAAAAACCCCCGTTGGCGAACCGGTTTGTGTACGACCTGACCTGTATCCGAAATTGATCCTTCCCATTACATTCAAGACGTTGATGGAGCAGCAACCCGTCCTGTTGAATAGTACACCGCATTTTTGACGTATCAGACCCCCCCCCTCTCTTAAGGACAAAGAACAGATGCACTAAAAGTATCATAGCGGCTCGCAACAGTGACGTGATGTCTCGTTTTCTATGGTCATGGGTTAGGTTAGGTTAGGGCAACTAAGTACAAGGGTTTAGTGACATTTGTGAACGCTCGAGAGAACACAGTGGACGGAAGGCGAGTTTAAAGCAGTGATATGCAGTGCTCTTTACCGTTCACTGCAAGTATATAGTGTCTGGTGGTAGCTCCTGGCTGGCGACGTGTGTTGCCAGGCCTCTATTGTAGCCATAGTCTGCTCTAGTGTAGCCATAGTCTGCTCTATTGTAGCCATAGTCTGCTCTGTTGTAGCCATAGTCTGCTCTAGTGTAGCCATAGTCTGCTCTATTGTAGCCATAGTCTGCTCTAGTGCAGCCATAGTCTGCTCTAGTGTAGCCATAGTCTGCTCTATTGTAGCCCTGAACGACAGCAGGGATGCCTTTTGTTCCTTTATGTGGATGGCCCGAACCTCCTCCAGTGTAAATTGAAGTCAGTAATCACATTAGCTCACATATCTCACATTGCAAGAACATCAAAATTATAACGATTGGGAAGCACTGTAACACGGCATCTTGCACAGCAACTTTATAATCAAAGACATCTTCAAACACCCACAATATAAAGCCATTTTTGGTGTGATATTATATTTAAACACAAACATTTGATTGCACATTTCAGGCACATCATTTACGAGTTGGAAATGAAAAACAAGCATTATACGTGTGATCTTTGGTGGGAGGACATTACGCCAGACACCAGAGTAGCTGGCCGGACGCCTACGGCCTCCGGCCTATTCTCACCAAGACTTCAGCACCTGCCACTGCTGAAACTCACTCCCAATGAGCCCGCCCCATACCCAGGTATGTATTCACGGCCTGCCTTAAAGTCATGGATAGTTCTCGGTATTCGTAGTGTACTGGCAATCCTCACAAAAGCCTCGAAAGTTTCTCTTTTTCAGCTACCCCCCAGTGACGGACCAGGTTCAGACCCCCCAGTGACGGACCAGGTTCAGACCCCCCCAGTGACGGATCAGGTTCAGACTCCCAGTGACGGACCAGGTTCAGACCCCCCCAGTGACGGACCAGGTTCAGACCCCCAGTGACGGACCAGGTTCAGACTCCCAGTGACGGACCAGGTTTAGACCCCCCCCAGTGATGGACCAGGTTCAGACTCCCAGTGACGGACCAGGTTCAGACTCCCAGTGACGGACCAGGTTCAGACTCCCAGTGACGGACCAGGTTCAGACTCCCAGTGACGGACCAGGTTCAGACCCCCAGTGACGGACCAGGTTCAGACCCCCCGTGACGGACCAGGTTCAGACCCCCCCCCAGTGACGGACCAGATTCAGACCCCCAGTGACGGACCAGGTTCAGACCCCCAGGGACGGACCAGGTTCAGACCCCCCCCCAGTGACGGACCAGATTCAGACCCCCAGTGACGGACCAGATTCACCTCCCAACAACACAAAGTCATGGCTTTGTGTTGTTTTCCACAGTCCCGCATGTATTGCAGTCTCAGGTGTGTGGTCTAGTGCCAGTTGTGGGGCAATTAACAGGTGTGAAATTCAATGGAAGTTGTAGTTTAGTGTTAGGGGAGGTTATTCCACTGGCGATTGCGGCATTGTGCCAGGTTTGTGGTTCACATCCACTTGTAGCCTAATGCCCTACGTGTGACAAAGGTCCATGGATTTGATCCCTTGCCAGATGTGTGGTCACGGGCCCAGTTGAATATATATTTAACTACCAGGCGTGTCTTCCACTATCAACTGTTGCCCTGTGCCAGGTGTCTCTTCCAGTGTCAGATGCAGACGAAGAGACACAATAACGTGGCTGAAAATATGTTGACCAAACCACACATCAGAAAATGAAAGAACGACACCATGTCGGTCGGTCCTGGACCATTAGCAAGTCGTGTGTGAATCCAGTTTCAGTATCAATTGTTGTCCTGTGCCAGATGTGTAGGCTAGTGTAAGGTGTGTGGTCCATTGGTAGGTGTGGGATCCAGTGACAGGTGTGGGATCCAGTGGTACCATGTAGCAAAACATGCAATATTAAAGGCGATTGATTCGAGGCTTTTTCTAATTACGAAATCGCGTGTTTGATAGATCTGTAGAAACCCGTGCTTGCATGTGGGACCCCGTGCTTGCCTGGAGGACCCCGTGCTTGGCTGGGGGACCCCGTGCTTGCCTGGGGGACCCCGTGCTTGGCTGGGGGACCCCGTGCTTGCCTGGGGGACCTCGTGCTTGCCTGGGAGGGACCCCGTGCTTGCATGTAGGACCCCGTGCTTGCCTGGGCGATGCCGTGCTTGCCTGGGCGATGCCGTGCTTGCCTGGGCGATGCCGTGCTTGCCTGGGCGATGCCGTGCTTGCCTGGGGGGACCCCATGCTTTGTGTGTGTGTTGTGTGGGGGGGGGGGGGGGTAGAGTGCGTAAGGTACCCAGACTACCTCTTCTCTCACTCCTACACCATACCTGCAGAGGGCACACGCTAACCTTCCCTCCCACTGCGCTACACTTGTTCACTTCACACACGTGCCCCCCCCCCCTGCACTATACTTACATATGACACTGTATTCCCAGCACCATATTTGCAAAGTGCACTACACTACACGTCCTGCACTATACTTGTACAGTACTCGTACACTAAAAGGAGTTGTCATACAGTTTGTTGTTTCGTGATAGTCTAGTGAAGTGGCCCCCTGTAAGAGTGATTTTTTTTCATAGCTGACGGTCCAGCGCGTTCTCCCCGAGCGTTCCCAACGTCATTAAACTGTTGTACTAAATTGCTCGAACCTCACCTAACCGAGGACCCACGAACAGAAAACGGGACTTCATAGTGGCTCGCGAAATTGACGTGGTGTTCAGTACATAAATTTTGTACCCGTAGGTAAACTATACCTCAAAATACGATGTACTATCAGAACGGGTTGGACAGATACTCCAGAGTGTGAACGAGTGGCCACACTCTGGATAATATTGGTCAATTCGTGGATAATCCAGGACGAGGAACACCATAGTATTTGAAGAGATGATCAGGCAGCCATTTTGGATGCTACGCCAAGCCAAGAGTGTGGGGCTCTTGAGCCGCCTTGGACGTCAACAACGACGTGAGAGACACAGCTACACAGTGCGTCAACACCCACCACTTTAATTAAAAGGAATCTGTAAAATCCTTTCGTGTGATGGTGTGGATCAAGGTAACTGTATAGACCGTGTGGGGGAGAGTGAGTGACATCGTAGAGTGACATCGTAAGTTGTGAGTACCAGTAGTGTCGAGAATCCTAACTAAAACGTTGTGTACGAATCACCGAAATTCGGACAACCCCCCCCAACCCCTCCGACCGCCAGGCCTTTGTAAAGCCGCCATCTTGTGGATTCAACACCATTTCCACGCTTCATGTCAGCCGACCTCGCACGTTATCCACCGCCATGACTCCTGTCCTAGCCTAGCATGCGACTCTTCCTGCATGAAAGTTCTCGTTCAGTAAACTTCGTTTTCTTTCATGTAATCGTTTTCGCCAAGCCTAGACGAACTTAGTACGAACGTGTTTTTTTTTTGTAATTTTTTGGGGCAGATTTTAGGTATGAGGAAGTTACAGAGTAAGAACAGGTTCTCACCGAGGTGAGACGGAAAGTTTTAGAAGCCGAGGACAAGACGTTGTCATGGTAACGGACCAAGATGCCGACTGGGAACCAATCGGCACTATGCAAGGTCAAGCCGTCTTGCAAGAGATTGGTTAAGATAAATTAACTATTCACTCCGAAGATTCGAGCGAGGCCACACCTGTTGATTGGCGCTCCACACGTATTGGGCAGATCTCGTCAGCGTTATGCCATGACAGAAAAGCTGAACCGTATGATTATGGCGATATCCAGCAGCGAGTGGGAGCCCAGGAGCTAGTCTCATAAGACTGTTTCGTCGGACTTTTTAGTGAAGTGATAGTTTAAATGGGACCAGCTGTTGCACGTTCCCCGATTGAAACACACGAGCAACAGACCAAGCAGCTTCCCGGGAGGACCCGTCTCCTATAGCGTTCCGAGAAAGCGGTGGGAGTTAAATGAACAAATCTACAAGAGCCGTGACGAGGATTCGAACCTGCGTCCGAGAGCATCCCAGACGCTGCCTTAATCGACTGAGCTACGACATGGTAAAACGACCGTAGGAGTTCAACTGACGAAAATCTGTAACCAGCAGTTTCACACACTGCTGGTTTCTCGCCTTCACATGACGTCTCCGTCTTCAGCAGGTCGTCAACAACTCTTCACTCGGGGTAAATGAGTTCCTACACCCACTGCACCCTGGTATATGCTACTCAACTTTGCCACACCTCGTGCAACCATACAAATATAAATGCGAGGCTAGGATACTCCTTATAGGCTTACTCGGGCACCTCGGCCATAGCTTTACGCCGGCAGTGGCACTGCAGGATCTCAAAATCTTCTGGACAAACTGTCTCGCGTCCGGAATTGCTAAACACAACTCTGGAACAATTCCACTGTCTCACAACATCTATAGAAATGTGCTCAAACCTAGCCTCTCCCTAAGGTGTGTCCTGCAGTGTTCAGTACTGAGTAATAACTCAGACCCCATAGGGTCAATAGGTAAATACCAGAGAAAGAAGGGACACAAAGTTCATAAAATGGTAATATAATTTAATAAAAATGCGGAAAACACGTTACGTTAAGCCTCTTAAAATTGAAATGCCCCACCGGCTCTGAACTCACTAGACTGCCTTGGCTCTTTAAACTCAAATTCTTAAGTTACTCACATTCACTTCTCGAGTTTCACGAAAGAAATTAAAGAACAAAACTCTAAATCAAAATAATGAGGCTTACTTCAGCTTAGCCAGTACTTGAAAATTGCAAAACAAATTAATATCACTAGCTCTCACTAGTGGTCTCAGTAATCATGCAAAAATGATTATAGGCAAAATAATTGTAAAAGTCAATAGAAACTCAATATACACGAATCCTATATTGTGATCCTGCGAACAATACTACTTCAAAGAAGAATGGAGAGGGAAATATTAGATACACAACAGACCCTTGGCGCCGATCTTACTGACTTGCTCCCCCATATCGGAACATTTAATTTATAACAGACATCGTCATGAGCGACGTCAGAGCAAGACTCCCACACTTATCACCGATACTTGATGCTAGAGTCTGCCACCACTGCACTCACTTGCGCTGATGTTCAGTGAGGACTTGGCGTAATCCAGAATACCTGCCTATGACTGCAGGTGCACAAGTAACTTATTAATGAGAACCTCAGGTCCTCGCTGTGCCTCGTCACAGCAATACTGAGTGGCTGTCACCATGAGAGGATACCACCTGCTCTGGAAGGCTACTGCTACTAAAACACTAGAACTGTACCTGCTCACTTGGGCTACCGTACTGCCTCCCAATTCAAAACTGGTAATGTCACCGGAGAAACAAATCGCGGTCTCATTGATGCAGTAGGCTAGCAGACTACTCTACTACCTGCCTCACTGTCCTTCTGGGTAATCAGTCAGGGTTGCTCTTACATGCAACAACTTCGCTACTTCTTACCTGCAATACTAGACCTCTTAGTCTTGGATTGTCCTCAGAAAATGTGACACCGCCGGAGTAAGCTGAAAAGTGATCTTTCACATAAGTCCTCTGAACAATGGAGACTGTTGAATTAAGCGTCGGACGTCACACTCTTGTACNTGCTCAGTCCTACATTGTGGCTCGTTGAATTCGCAACCGTTGCTCCTTGTTTGTGTTCCAGCTGACCTTGTCCCATTGTACCAGTGTAGAGGAGGCGTGTGGTGGGTGCAGGCGTGTAGTAGGAGAAGGCGTGTAGTGGGAGAAGACGTGTAGTGGGTGGAGGCGTGTAGTGGGTACCGCGGTGAATGACTGCCGCAGGCGCGGGAGCAGGCTGGTACAGAAGCGGCTTGACTTCAGGAAAGCAGAGTATGAGTCGTGCTTGCCATTAGACAGCAAGAGTAATGCGGCCACATTCTGCGGTGTGAACACTGTTATGTAGGTTATTATTACAGCGATTGTGTAACCGGCTCTCTGTTTCAAGCTCCTATTATTCCCAAGGCTCCATTAGTTCTAAGGCCTCATCAGTCCAAAAGACCCATTAGTCCCAAGGCCATTAGTCCCGTTTAGTCCCGTTTCAGAGAGGCTGGTTGAAGATTGATGATTTATGTTAATATTTCCAGTTGTTAGTAATGGTAATGTTTTCTCATAGACATAATAACATAGGATAAAAAAATCACACTTGTGTATTTGTGAAATTTATGAAAGGAATTTACACCAAATTCCTTACATGGTGTAAATTCCTTACATAAATTTCACAAAGACACAAGTGTGGCTTTTTATCCTATTTCCACTGATGTTAATATTCCTATATTCCTATAATTATAATTGCATTATAGTCATAGGTTCAATGTTAAGAGGAATCCCCCATCCCCCGACGAAATAAAAAGTTTAAATTACAGCTAATTTAGAGAAGGCAACAGTGAGCTACTTGAGCAGGAGGTTCGCACTGTTGTCATATACACAGGTGCCCTTTGTTTACAAGTTGTTGTGAAGGACAGCACTATAGCCACCGGCCAGGAACACAAGTAGCATTAAATCCTAAACCTGTGCAGGCGATGAGTCACAATAACGTGGCTAAAGTATGTTGACCAGACCACACACTAGAAGGTGAAGGTGAAGGGACGACGACGTTTCGGTCCGTCCTCGACCAGTCCCACAATCGACTTGAGAAAGGTCCAGGACGGACCGAAACGTCGTCGTCCCTTCACCTTCTAGTGTGTGGTCTGGTCAACAAATCCTAAACCTTAAACAAATTTGGATCAAGCGAGACATTTTTAGGGCCTTCATAATAAGTTTGATAAAAGTTCCATTTATTTCCTTGTCAGGGCATCTTTCACAAACCAGATACATTCCCCCCCCAACGAAAAATAACAAATGTAGATTACAAAATAATCTCTGTGAAGCAGCTCCCAATGAACAACACCCCCCCCCCAAATAATAACAAGCTCCGTCTCTCAAATTTATAAAATGTATTTGGAACCATTTTACAAAGCAAGTTAGGCCGCCTGAGCGAGAGCAGCCCGTCGGAAAACCCTCGAGAGCCTCCCGGGTAAAGCAAGTAACATTAAAGTAATGACTCGGTGGAGGGATGATGTTGGGGGAGGAGGAGAGGAAGGGAGCCAAGGGCTGACCTGCAGGATTGATGTCGATGAGTCTGAGGGCGGGTCTGCCGCGGGTGGGCGACGGATGCGGCACCCCCCGCGCCTCCTCCAGCGCCGCCCTCACCCGTCGGGACGGCGTCTCCAGCCTACCCAGCTGCCGGGACGCGCTGCCCACGCCGCCCACGCCCAGGTGCAGCCGCTGCATGTAGTACGGCGCCTCCTGCAACACAGCCGCGGCTTACTGGGGTGTGTTGGGCACAGGGCGTGTCGCTAGGTACACGGTGGATGTGGCTGGGAAGAGGTGCTGGGTACGAGCAAGTGTGGTTGGGTATAGGACAGTGTTGCTGGGTATATGGAGCCCTTGCTGGCTACAGAGGGATGCTCATGTGATAAGTTTAACATGACCACATACAATCAAAAGCTTTACAACAACCCCGAGTACGACCAATACAGTTAGCACACGGGGGTGTTTCTGGTACAGAAGGTCTTGCTGATTACAGGTGGGAGTGTTGTTAGGTATAAGAGTAATTGATAGGTGCAGAGGGTGTCGCTAGGTGCAGAGGGGGTGTTGCTAGGTACAGAGGGGTGTTGCTAGGTACAGAGGGGGTGTTTCTAGGTACAGAGGGGTGTTGCTAGGTACAGAGGGGGTGTTGCTAGGTACAGAGGGGGTGTTGCTAGGTACAGAGGGCATGTTACTAGGTACACAGGTCGAGAGAGGTCGAGGGGGAAGTGTCACCAAATACAAGGTGCGTTTTACTGTTTACAGGAAGCTGTGGTTGGGCACTGGGCAGTATTGATGAGTACACGGGGGGGGGGGGGGGTAGCACTGGGTACAAGGAGGGTTTGCTGAGGCACTAGAGGGAGGGGGGTGTTGTCGAGTACCTAAAGTGCAACTGGGCACTGGAGCAGGGCATTGGGCGTATCGTTTGTGCTTAAACACTGTCAACATTGAATGTTTTATCTCGTGTAATAGTTAATTTATGCTTGATCATGTACATATATTATTATATATAATGTGTGTGTGTATGTAATCACGAGGAAATTAACACGTGATGAACAATGTGACAATGTCAGACCACGAAGGAAGGATTAAGACAGGAATTTCCTTAAGGAAATCCGTTTTAATCCTTCCTTCGTGGTCTGACATTTTCATATATATATATATATATATATATATATATATATATATATATATATATATATATTATATATATAAATATATATACATTGGCAGGGGACATGTGGCACTGCGAGGCCAGTTCCCCCCCCCCAGCAGGGGAGAGGGATGGGGGTGGCAGGCCATGGCATCAATAACAGCTGAAGAGTCATCAAGTGATGACTCTTCGAGGCAGTGAATCCGGCCTTGGATTCGTTCTTGTAAACAATAACAACGATTGTTGCTACCGCCGTCTGTTGGAAGACTTATTTTCCAAGAAGCTGCAGCCCGTCCTCATTAACAAAGGCCAAAGTCCATTCCATGCATCCGCCAAACCTCCGTTTACAACCCATCCTCGACTCAAGTCCATTACATTCAGCGGTCGACCCCACAGACGCATTCATAAATTTTAACATGCTGTTCATTCAAAACGGGAATTTTCTCAAGTATAAATTAATATTATAATATATTGGCATATTGTGTATATATAGACATAGGATAGGTTAGGTCAGGTGTTTGGGTTCTGTTGGCGATTATTTGTATTTGTAGTACGTGGATGAAGCATTTATAGCGTTGTGATTCGAACAAAATTCGTCAGGAAGCACTTGTTCTGGATATGTTCGAACGTCAGCAGTTGTGAGTCGTGTGTAAACCGCTTTTCATTCATAAACAGAGGGTTTGGCGGGTGGATGGAATCACTTTTGGATCTTTGTTTGGAGGACGGGCTGCTTGACGTCCGAAAACTTCTGGAACAAGTGCTTCGCTGATGACTTTTGTTCGAACCACAACGCTGTAAATGCTTCACCCACGTACTATAAACGCAAATAATCGCCAACAGAACCTAAACACCTAACCTAAATATGCACAGTATGCTAATATATAACAATATTAATTTATATTTGAGAATTTTTTTTATGAGATATATACAAGAGTTGTTACATTCTTGTACAGCCACTAGTACGCGTAGCGTTTCGGGCAGGTCCCTGGAATACGATCCCCGCCGCGAAGAATCGTTGTTACAACCAAGCAGCCCGTCCTCCAAACAAAGATCCAAAAGTGATTCCATGCACCCGCCAAACCCCCTGTTTATGAATGAAAAGCGGTTTACACACGACTCAACTGCTGACGTTCGAACAAATCCGGAACAAGTGCTTCCTGACGAATTTTGTTCGAATCACAACGCTATAAATGCTTCATCCACGTACTACAAATACAAATAATCGCCAACAGAACCTAAACACCTGACCTAACCTATCCTATGTCTATATATACACAATATGCCAATATATTATAATATTAATTTATACTTGAGAAAATTCCCGTTTTGAATGAACAGCATGTTAAAATTTATGAATGCGTCTGTGGGGTTGACCGCTGAATGTAATGGACTTGAGTCGAGGATGGGTTGAACCAAGTACACATTTTACTGTTGAGTTAAACAGAGGCTACAGTTAAGGATTTGCGCCCAGTAAATCCTCCCCGACCAGGATACGAACCCATGACAAAATTCCTATTTTGAATGAACAACATGTTAAAATTTATGAATGCGTCTTTGGGGTCGAGCGCCGGATGGAAAGTACTTGGTCTGGGGACTGGTTGGAAAGCTGAGATCAGGTTGCTGTCAGATATACATTGTATTGAGTCGTAGCTAGCGGCGTCACTCCCTGTAACTAGGGGCGTCGCTCCCTATAACTAGCCGTGCTAGTTACAGGGAGGATATGTAGGACTGGAAGATTAATGTACGAGTTAGTGAACTGACATATTTCGGAACAATGCATTTAATGATTCACTTTGACTTGGCATTTTCTCTACCAATGACATTTCTTTGGCAACTAGTAACTACTATTGCCATTACTCGAGTGCCGGACACGTGTTGTCCGCTCTATGCTTGGTTTTCTGTACTTTAAATATGGAAAATCCAGCCTCGTGCAAGGAGGTTGGGTCAAATGGCAAGAGACCTATAGGGAAAATGGACGAAAAATACGGCTTTCTGTCACCTATTCTCGGATTCTTATTAGCCCTGTTTGACAAACCGCACACTTCCTGTCCACCCCCCCCCCCTGCAGGCCTCTAGAGTGTGGTCCTCAGGCAAATTCAGAATAACATTTGATGTGAGCTGTGAGAAAGGGCGCAATAAGGGTTGCTTTTATCGCTCTTTTGAAGAACGTGAAATGACAAAATTTCTTAGTAGCTTAATTGAAGATTGGAGACTCTCCTAGTCTGTCTATTACCAATACACTTTTCTTTTATTATCGTGATAGCTTTTGTTGCTAGCTCCAGGATAGCCTTTGGTGTTGCTAACTCCAAGATAGCCTTTGGTGTTGCTAGTTCCAGGATAGCCTTTGGTGTTGCTAGCTTCAGGATAGCCTTTGGTGTTGCTAGCTCCAGGATAGCCTTTGGTGTTGCTAGCTTCAGGATAGCCTTTGGTGTTGCTAGCTTCAGGATAGCCTTTGGTGTCGCTAGCTCCAGGTCCCAGGATAGCCTTGCAGACTAGATTTCATTGCTCATGTGACATAAAGGAAAAGGTTATTGACACGAATTAATTCAAACAAGACGAAGCAAATCACGCTTAAGAAAATAATGTCAATGTAAAGTGGTACTGACAGTGGAAAGATGTTTACGAAAATGCGCCAAATTTACGGTACTCGGCGAACTTGTGCAGTTCGCATGTTGTTATTCATTTGGTGTATTCGACAAGTGAAGAGCCATGGAACACTTGGCACCTGTTCATCGTTGGTTCCTCAGCTCCTACAGCCTGGCGAGATTGTCACAGGAGCAAAATTAATGGCTTTACAGATTTGTTGCAAAGCTGTTAGGAATTACAGCGCTCTGATCTTGCTTCAAATGCCTTGAAGCAGAGCGCGTGCTTGCGTTACGTGACTCGGTTCCTGCTGCACGCCCACTCATTCCTCTTATTGAATTGACCTATTTTTATTATATATTTGCCCCAGTTGTGCTATCCCAATTGTGTCATATTATTGACAATTGTGCTATATGGTTAACCAAACTGAGTTATATTATTGACTTAATTGTGGTATATAATTGACCTAATTGTGAGAGTGAATGAGCATTTCCATGTTTTCTAGCACCCAAACCTTTTGCTTTCCTGTAACTATGCTCTATAAAGCATAATGATGTTTGACCAGAATTGACTATTGCATACTGACTATTAACCTTAATTATTACACGATGAATGTTTGTATCTAAGTAATTATCAAAAAAATATAAAAAAGGCGCCAAGTAGAGGAGACTGAAGCATCAGCAAAGTTGCAGGATATCCAAAAGGCGCGAAATACCACTGAGGGGTACCAATACGATAACAAAGGCGCACAAGGCGAACGATATCAAAGATTTCTGATTCACTAAAGATTCAATCGAGGGGACAATGACCGCGAGGAACAGTCGGGGGCTTTAATCAAACTATTCATCATATGATGAGCAGTTTGACAACAATTTTAACCATCACATGAAGACTATTTTGGCTATAGAGTACAGCAAGACTGGCAACATCACTTACACGGAGTGTGTCGTCAAGTTTGACCTGGTCAAGTGAAGATGCCTCTTGACAAGAGAGGCTAAAGAGGAGGGTTTCTGATCAAGTGATGCAGGATGCACTTTGTGAATATGGCGCTATTGATGATATCTAGTATTAAGACTGACACTACTGTCCTTCATCTTTGTAAACACACATTAACGACACTATGTAAAAAGACACCTCGAACACTTTATGTAGGACAGACTTACTGTATATGGAAGTTAGATTAGCATTTTAAAAGCACTATAATCACCCTCTATGGTTGATTGTTCAATCACTGAACTATATGTTTAACAGATATCTAACCCTGTTCACGGAGGGCAGAAGAAAATGTATATATGCTGGTCAGCATTGTAAATGCGTGGCCACGTCTGTGGTAGAAAAATAGTAACATTAATAATAAAAAAATGTTTCATCTCAGGGCCTAGTGTACCAGGGGCTCACGCCTGGTCAAGGTGTATCAGGTACTCACGCCTGGTCAAGATGTACCAGGTGCTCACGCCTGGTCAAGGTGTACCAGGTGCTCACGCCTGGTCAAGGTGTACCAGGTGCTCACGCCTGGTCAAGGTGTACCAGGTGCTCACGCCTGGTCAAGATGTACCAGGTGCTCACGCCTGGTCAAGATGTACCAGGTGCTCACGCCTGGTCAAGGTGTACCAGGTGCTCACGCCTGGTCAAGGTGTACCAGGTGCTCACGCCTGGTCAAGGTGTACCAGGTGCTCACGCCTGGTCAAGGTGTACCAGGTGCTCACGCCTGGTCAAGGTGTACCAGGTGCTCACGCCTGGTCAAGGTGTACCAGTTGCTCACGCCTGATCAAGGTGCACCAGGTGCTCACGCCTGCTCAAGATGTGAATTCATTCACTGATAACCCGGTAGTTACCACACTTTGAAGGAATTTAGTTACCACACTTTGAAGGAATTTGTTGAGCGCCAGATAGAGTATTAGAGAGACTAAATATAGCAGGCCTAAAAGCGTTATCAGAAGTGGCTTAGTTCACAAGAGACTTCCCTCGGCCATGTGGTCGACCAATGTAAAGTTGTTCGATTTACTGCTAAACACAAAATAACCCAGACAACTTCCCACTTTGGAAAACAAGAACCCACGAGGTTCCGTGGTCCTGTTATACGCGAGGTTCCGTGGTCCTGTTATACGCAGTATAACAACACGCGTCCACAGACTGGGCCTACAGTTCTCTCACACAGTCGCCCTCGTCTTCGATCTTCTCGGGTCCAATAACAAGTTCTTGTTGACCTACAAGTTACAAAATGGATCACCGGTACTACAGTCTCAACACACGCTACAGTCGGTCATTCGACATTTACCCTGTATTTGATATATAATCGAACCATATAAGTATTGTTTACTCTTTAACCCTCTGCACTGCACATCTGTTTTTTGGCAAAAAGCTTCAAAGTGCAATTGTTAAGGACATATATATTTTTTAAATGTTCAGGTAAAGTTAATGTCAAAATGTTTCCAAACTAAACTATTTTAATTTCAAAGCACAGAGTAATGAAAACGTTAAAAACATTAAAATATAGCCTAATTCAAAATAAAAGCGGACAACTCTCAAAACAACATTTGTTGGTCGGCGCAGTCGAGGGGTTAAGCAGAGTAATAACATTGATACATACATCAAAATCTTTGGAAAGATTGTGAGTTTTATTCTATAAGTTAACCGGATCGCCTCCCGCCTCCCAAGGAGGGGAGAGCGCGCCAGACACCATCTGCCAATGACCCCAGCTCCTCCGTCCCACTCATTCTCACTTAGTCTTGAGAAAAATGGCTCCTTACGATATCTTTAGTGACGAACACACCTCTTGAGAGCGGAGTGAGGTGCGAGGCAGCTCTTAGGTAAGGAGGCGCCAGACTGCCCTATCTTCATAAATTTGATCCCAACTTTGTATGTACACAACATATCTAACTCCTTTTATTGCAAACGTATATACTATTTCGGTTCTTCTTTCAGTACTGAAGTTGTCACTGAAATTTATTCAGGCGTCCAGTTAACATGTTTGTTTATGAGTGATTCGACATTAAAATAAACACTGAATATTGAGATTGACGCACTTAATCCCCCTAAAGTGGATGAAGTGCGTAGCGTAGTAAAGTAGTAACTTTACTACTTTACCTAGTGATCTGAGATGTTGATTTTGTTTTGTGTTTCACTTGGGTTGCTTTCTGCTCTGTGATTATTCCCGAGACTGCCAGGGGCCAGGATTCACGAAGCAGTTACGCAAGTACTTACGAACGTGTACATCTTTCCTCAATCTTTGACGGCTTTGGTTACATTTATTAAACAGTTTACAAGCATGAAAACTTCCCAACCAACTGTTGTTATTGTTATAAACAGCCTCCTGGTGCTTCGGAGCTCATTAACTGTTTAATAATTGTACACAAAGCCGCCAAAGATTGAGGAAAGATATACAGGTTCGTAAGTGCTTGCGTAACTGTTTCGTGAATCTGGCCCCAGGGAGCTTAAAGCCACGCTGCCAGATCTAGAAAATATAGACACAGAAGGGTTTCGGGGCATTATAGACATAAATATTCATTAGCATCAATCTATAAGACTTGCTTTATGTAGCAGTTACGTGACCATTAGTTAGTACAAGTTTGCAGCTCGTCTGTAACGTGAGTACAGATGATTACACAAAACTGTACGCACCTAGTTGTGCTTGGGGTAGTTGAGCTCTGGCTCTTTGGTCCCACCTGTGTCTACGCGAGTGAATGGGTGCGCAAGTTTGTACTTACGTGTGTATATGCGTGCATACATGCGTGCGTTTGCGAGCGTGTGTGTGTGTGTGTGTGTGTGTGTGCACTGACCTAGCCCCGCTTGCGGGACTTGGGCTGCAGCTCCGTCCTAAACGCTCATATAATATCTATCTATTGGCTTAATTGAACCTAATCGTATCCACATTTGAAACATTGTATGAAGCCAGCCAGAGAAGTGTGTATACCTCCCTGGCTCATCCGGGGCCTCGGTACACTCACCTAGATCTTAGCACCTAGACACTCTTTTCCAGATGCCCTCATCTAGAGGCACTCAGATGAACTCGCCTACATGCACCTTTTAAAATTGTATATGGAGTGTGTTTCTATAACCCGCACCTTTAGTTTAGAGTGTGTGTGTGTGTGTGTGTGTGTGTGTGTGTGTGTGTGTGTGTGTGTGTGTGTGTGTGTGTGTGTGTGTGTGTGTGTGTGTGTGTATGCGCGCGCGCAATTTACTGTTAAACCGAAGTGAATCATAACAAGGTTTTATTTAACATGTACATTATTATTACAAAATACATTACAGTAAAAAAACGAGGTGTCGTCGAGTGCAAGCACGACCCAGTGGTCGGCATTACTGCCCACCACCACCACCCAACCCCCATCACCACCACCACCAACCCCCACCATCACCACCACCACCTCCCGTTCCCCCATCACTCCACCAGCCGTGGCCTATACCGCTTACCTCTCTGGTCTTCTCAGTGAGGTTCTCGGCGCTGTAGGTGAACCGCAGTCCGCCGCGCTGGGAGCGGAGAGTCTCGTGTGACTGTCGTATCCGCTCGTAGATGGCGCTGGTGGAGGGCGCCCGGCTCATCCAGGCCCGGTACTCGTCAGAGGTGAAGATGGAGGGCGAGGAGGGAAGCCGCGCTGCAAGCACACAACTCTCTTATTACCCAGCCTCGCTCACGCTGCTCCTCTTAACACTTAACACCACTTAACTCAACACTATTAAAGTAAGTGGCAGTTACTAGGCATTTCCGTAACATAGTTGTCAACTGTTATTCGAATGGTGCTTTAATTTATATAAATAGAGGCTTTCTTAAAATTGTAATTGACTCAGAAAATGACGATTACGTTAATAGCCTTGAATATTACAAGTGTAAACTTCTTACTTTAAAAACAAGTAGGAGAAAATGGACACGAGGCTTGAGGGAAGGATGGGGGAGAGAGGCATCAGAGTAGAGAAAGTTAAACAAGGGAGAAGAAAATATGGCTGTTGATTGTCTTGTGTGGTGTCACTCAGCCAGCCATGCTCCGTATGTATCACCATGCTCCATATGTATCACCATGCTCCACATGTATCACCAGGCTCCATATGTATCACCATGCTCCACATGTATCACCATGCTCCATATGTATCACCAGGCTCCATATGTATCACCATGCTCCACATGTATCACCATGCTCCACATGTATCACCATGCTCCATATGTATCACCATGCTCCACATGTATCACCATGCTCCATATGTATCACCATGCTCCACATGTATCACCATGCTCCACATGTATCACCATGCTCCACATGTATCACCATGCTCCACATGTATCACCATGCTCCACATGTATCACCATGCTCCACATGTATCACCATGCTCCATATGTATCACCATGCTCCATATGTATCACCATGCTCCACATGTATCACCATGCTCCACATGTATCACCATGCTCCATATGTATCACCATGCTCCACATGTATCACCATGCTCCACATGTATCACCATGCTCCATATGTATCACCATGCTCCACATGTATCACCATGCTCCACATGTATCACCATGCTCCACATGTATCACCATGCTCCACATGTATCACCAGGCTCCATATGTATCACCAGGCTCCATATGTATCACCATGCTCCATATGTATCACCATGCTCCACATGTATCACCAGGCTCCACATGTATCATCATGCTCCACATGTATCACCAGGCTCCATATGTATCACCATGCTCCTCATGTATCACCATGTCTCACATGTATCATCATGCTCCATATGTATCACCATGCTCCTCATGTATCACCATGCTCCATATGTATCACCATGCTCCACATGTATCAGCATGCTTATGTATCACCATGCTCCTCATGTATCATCATGTCTCATCATGCTCCATATGTATCACCATCCTCCTCATGTATCACCATGCTCCATATGTATCACCAGGCTCCACATGTATCACCATGCTCATGTATCATCATGCTCCACATGTATCACCAGGCTCCATATGTATCACCATGTTCCTCATATATCACCATGCTCATGTATCACCATGCTCCTCATGTATCACCATGTCTCACATGCATCATCATGCTCCGTATGTATCACCATGCTCCTCATGTATCATCATGCTTCACATGTATCACCATGCTCCATATGTATCACCATGCTCCTCATGTATCACCATGTCTCACATGTATCATCATGCTCCATATGTATCATCATGCTCCATATGTATCACCATGCTCCATATGTATCACCATGCTCCATATGTATCACCAGGCTCCACATGTATCACCATGCTCCATATGTATCACCATGCTCCACATGTATCACCATGCTCTACATGTATCACCATGCTCCTCATGTATCACCATGCTCCTCATGTATCACCATGCTCCACATGTATCACCATGCTCCTCATGTATCACCATGTCTCACATGTATTATCATGCTCCACATGTATTATCATGCTCCACATGTATCACCATGCTCCTCATGTATCATCATGCTCCTCATGTATCACCATGCTCCTCATGTATCACCATGCTCCTCATGTATCACCATGCTCCACATGCACCTTCATGCTCCACCTGCACCGATGTGCTCCAATAATATAGCCATGCTCCTCTTTTATCCATCATACCCAACTAGTGCCGCCATGCTCCACCACCCCTTCATGGCCCACTTGCACCGCCATGCTCCACTTGTACCACCATGCTCCACTTGTACCACCATGCTCCACTTGTACCGTCATGTTTCATTTGTACCGCCATGCTCCACCTGTACTGCCATGCTCCACTTGCACAGCCATGCTCCACTTGTACCACCATGCTCCACTTGTACCGTCATGTTTCATTTGTACCGCCATGCTCCACCTGTACTGCCATGCTCCACTTGCACAGCCATGCTCCACTTGTACCACCATGCTCCACTTGTACCGCCATGTTGCATTTGTACCGCCATGCTCCACCTGTACTGCCATGCTCCACTTGCACAGCCATGCTCCACTTGTACCACCATGCTCCACTTGTACCGCCATGTTTCATTTGTACCGCCATGCTCCACTTGTACCACCATGCTCCACTTGCACCGCCATGTTCCACCTTCACCCCATGCTCCACCTTCACCCCATGCTCCATGTGCACCCACATGCTCCGCGTGCACCCTTACGAATCATTTGTACACCTATGTACCACCTGCGCATTCACGACTCACCTGTACCACTGTATCCCAATGTACCGTATCCCTGCACCTCAATGTACCTCTGTAGTTTTATGCTCCAACTGTGTATTCATGCTCCAGGAGGACTTCAGAGCCCCGCTGTACCTCAGAGCATCACTCTGTACCTTACACATCCTGTACATTATTGAGCCCTACACATCCTGTACATTGAGCCCTACACATCCTGTACATTGAGCCCTACACATCCTGTACATTGAGCCCTACACATCCTGTACATTGAGCCCTACACATCCTGTACATTGAGCCCTACACATCCTGTACATTGAGCCCTACACATCCTGTACATTGAGCCCTACACATCCTGTACATTATTGAGCCCTACACATCCTGCACATTATTGAGCCCTACACATCCTGCACATTATTGAGCCCTGCACATCCTGTACATTATTGAGCCCTACACATCCTGCACATTATTGAGCCCTACACATCCTGTACATTGAGCCCTACACATCCTGTACATTGAGCCCTACACATCCTGCACATTATTGAGCCCTACACATCCTGTACATTATTGAGCCCTACACATCCTGTACATTATTGAGCCCTACACACCCTGTACATTATTGAGCCCTACACACCCTGTACATTATTGAGCCCTACACACCCTGTACATTATTGAGCCCTACACATCCTGTACATTGAGCCCTACACATCCTGTACATTGAGCCCTACACATCCTGTACATTATTGAGCCCTGCACATCCTGCACATTAAACCTTACACTTGTACAGTCATGCACAGTATGCATAAGTATAGAGCAACCGTAGAGCAATCCATCAAGTGTAGACCCGGGGGAGCACCGTAGGCTAATGACACCCCAGCACCACGCTACACCCACCAGCCTCACGCTACACCCAGCACCACCACCACCACCACACCCAGCACCACCACCACCACACCCAGCACCACACTTCATCCACCACTTCTCAACCCTACCACTGCCGCAGTGCCATCACCACCCACCACCACCATCCTCACTTCCACGTTGACAGCGATAGGTGAGCACTCACCCCCCCCCCCCCACCAGCCTCACGCTACAACCTCATTGGCCTCACTTTCTCATAGATCGCCGCCTGCCTTACAGTAACACAGGAATCTACCTCCAGCACGCTCATCTACTTCCTGCATGCTCATCTACCTCCTGCCCGGCCACACAGGCATTGTACACGTATAGCAGCCATTCGTTTTAGGCCGAGTGATGAAGGCGCTTGTCTGCGCCTCCACTTGTCAGAGGTGAAGCTCAACCTTGTATACAGTCCTCACGAGTACCACCACATGTCCCCCGAGGGTACACCGTCGTCCCCGGCATCCGGGCCTCTAATATCAATACGAAATGCCAATTCTTGTGGAAAGCCCGGGCGGGCTTGGGTGCGTATCTGGTGTGTCCGGAGCCATCGCTTGGTCCCCCTATTCAGGGCGGTGACGGGAGTGATGCCAATATATATCGCATACAGACATACCCATATTTATATTATATAATCTGTAAACCCACAATAGTACCATGGGCAGAACCACACGTATACACGCATATTATAGTCATAATTTGTCACTTGCGCCTCCGAGGTGTGTAAGGAAATAGTGTATTAACTTGGGGAGCCGTGTGGCGTGACCCCGGGCGCCACTGTGTTCGAGCGATCGCTGCTTCTGGCAATCTGGACAAACTTTCCAAGAATTAATACTAAGAGACCTGCTGTGTGTGTGTGACTGTCCCTCTGTTGTCATATGACTGTGTAGGAGAGGGACGCGACGCACACACCTGTATGTCATCAATATAACTCTCCCTTCACAGACGTCCCTTTCCTTAACAGACGCACTCTCCTTCACAGGCGTTCCCAGACAAAGACCTTGCAAAGTTTGGTGAGGTTAGCCCTAAGCGCCTGGCCCCCAACCTCAAACACACACATACTGTATTGTATGCATATACTGTACGTACTGATATCTTTCATAGATATCAATACGTGTATTACATTTTGGACTGCGTTGCAAACTTCCGTGACTGCTATTGCAAACATGCCTTCCAGTCCTGCGCTCTGGGTCCTTAAAAATACATGATAAATAAAACAAAATATTGATATGTAATGTTAATTTAGTTTTTGGTGTTGAAAAAACAAAGATTGAAAATAGAAAGATATTTAGTGGAAAATTATTCCTGCTTTAGTTGGACAAGTCGCACCATGATTGGATGAAAGCCTGTTGAACAAGTATGGGGGCTTCTAGCCGCTGTTGAACCACTTGCTCGAATGTTCAAAGTAAACAAGGGAACAAAGTATTATTATTAGTAGTACTCACTACAACCATCCCCCGTCTTATTTATGAAATTAAGAAGTGAGGTCGAATCTTACACAAAATAGTTTTCCCGATTGTCAAAACCGCATGTATCGTTAGGATAGGCTGAGATAGATTGGAGGTTAGGTTCGGTTAGTTTAGTTTGGGTTGCTTGGGTATGGGTTATGTAGGTTTTAAAAACCCCCGTTGGCGAACCGGTTTGTGTACGACCTGACCTGTATCCGAAATTGATCCTTCCCATTACATTCAAAACGTTGATGGAGCAGCAACCCGTCCTGTTGAATAGTACACCGCATTTTTGACGTATCAGACCCCCCCTCTCTTAAGGACAAAGAACAGATGCACTAAAAGTATCATAGCGGCTCGCAACAGTGACGTGATGTCTCGTTTTCTATGGTCATGGGTTAGGTTAGGTTAGGTTAGGGCAACTAAGTACAAGGGTTTAGTGACATTTGTGAACGCTCGAGAGAACACAGTGGACGGAAGGCGAGTTTAAAGCAGTGATATGCAGTGCTCTTTACCGTTCACTGCAAGTATATAGTGTCTGGTGGTAGCTCCTGGCTGGCGACGTGTGTTGCCAGGCCTCTATTGTAGCCATAGTCTGCTCTAGTGTAGCCATAGTCTGCTCTATTGTAGCCACAGTCTGCTCTATTGTAGCCATAATCTGCTCTATTGTAGCCATAGTCTGCTCTAGTGTAGCCATAGTCTGCTCTATTGTAGCCATAGTCTGCTCTTGTGCAGCCATAGTCTGCTCTAGTGTAGCCATAGTCTGCTCTATTGTAGCCCTGAACGACAGCAGGGATGCCTTTTGTTCCTTTATGTGGATGGCCCGAACCTCCTCCAGTGTAAATTGAAGTCAGTAATCACATTAGCTCACATATCTCACATTGCAAGAACATCAAAATTATAACGATTGGGAAGCACTGTAACACGGCATCTTGGACAGCAACTTTATAATCAAAGACATCTTCAAACACCCACAATATAAAGCCATTTTTGGTGTGATATTATATTTAAACACAAACATTTGATTGCACATTTCAGGCACGGCACATCAGTGTTGGAAATGAAAACGAGTTGGAAATGAAAAACAAGCATTATACGTGTGATCTTTGGTGGGAGGACATAACGCCAGACACCAGAGTAGCTGGCCGGACGCCTACGGCGTCCGGCCTATTCTCACCAAGACTTCAGCACCTGCCACTGCTGAAACTCACTCCCAATGAGCCCGCCCCATACCCAGGTATGTATTCACGGCCTGCCTTAAAGTCATGGATAGTTCTCGGTATTCGTAGTGTACTGACAATCCTCACAAAAGCCTCGAAAGTTTCTCTTTTTCAGCTACCCCCCAGTGACGGACCAGGTTCAGACCCCCCAGTGACGGACCAGGTTCAGACCAACCTGGTCTGACCAACTTCGCAAAGGCTTTCGATAAATGTGACCATGGCGTGATAGCACACAAAATGAAGTCAATGGGAATAACCGGTAAAGTAGGGCGCTGGATACTCAGTTTTCTGTCAAACAGGACTCAGCGAGTAACGGTCAACCATATAAAATCTAGTCCAAGTGCAGTTAAAAGCTCTGTACCTCAGGGTACAGTCCTTGCACCGCTGCTTTTCCTTATTCTCATATCAGACATAGACAAAAATACAAGTCACAGCTTCGTATCATCCTTTGCAGATGACACAAAAATCAGTATGAAAATTACCTCGGCTGAAGACATTGAAAAACTTCAAGCTGATATTAATAAAGTTTTCGACTGGGCATCAGAAAATAATATGATGTTTAACAGTGACAAATTCCAGGTACTCAGGTACGGTAAAAATGAGGACCTTAAACATAATACAGAGTACAAAACACAATCAAATGTGCCCATAGTAGGAAAACAGCATGTAAAGGATTTGGGAATAATGATGTCTGACGACCTAACGTTTAGGGAGCATAACCAAGCAAATATTGCGACAGCCAGAAAAATGATAGGATGGATTACGAGAACTTTCAAATCCAGGGATCACATCACAATGCTTGTACTCTTCAAGTCACTTGTGCTGTCCCGTCTTGAGTACTGTTCAGTACTCACTTCCCCCTTCAGAGCAGGAGAGATTGCTGAAATAGAGGGAATACAGAGAACATATACAGCACGTATAGACGCGATAAAGCACCTAAATTATTGGGATCGTCTCAAAGCTCTCCAAATGTACTCACTAGAAAGAAGACGAGAGAGATATCAAATAATATACACCTGGAAGATACTGGAGGGCCAGGTCCCAAATCTACACAGTAAAATAACAACGTACTGGAGTGAACGACATGGAAGAAAATGCAGAATAGAACCAGTGAAGAGCAGGGGTGCCATAGGCACAATCAGAGAACACTGTATAAACATCAGAGGTCCGCGGTTGTTCAACGTCCTCCCAGCAAGCATAAGAAATATTGCCGGAACAACCGTGGACATCTTCAAGAGGAAACTAGATTTATTCCTCCAAGGAGTTCCGGACCAGCCGGGCTGTGGTGGGTATGTGGGCCTGCGGGCCGCTCCAAGCAACAGCCTGGTGGACCAAACTCTCACAAGTCAAGCTGGCCTCGGGCCGGGCTTGGGGAGTAGAAGAACTCCCAGAACCCCATCAACCAGGTATCAACCAGGTATCAACCAGACCCCCCCCCCCAGTGACGGATCAGGTTCAGACTCCCAGTGACGGACCAGGTTCAGACCCCCCCAGTGACGGACCAGGTTCAGACCCCCAGTGACGGACCAGGTTCAGACTCCCAGTGACGGACCAGGTTTAGACCCCCCCCCAGTGATGGGCCAGGTTCAGACTCCCAGTGACGGACCAGGTTCAGACTCCCAGTGACGGACCAGGTTCAGACTCCCAGTGACGGACCAGGTTCAGACTCCCAGTGACGGACCAGGTTCAGACCCCCAGTGACGGACCAGGTTCAGACCCCCCGTGACGGACCAGGTTCAGACCCCCCCAGTGACGGACCAGATTCAGACCCCCAGTGACGGACCAGGTTCAGACCCCCCGTGACGGACCAGGTTCAGACCCCCCCAGTGACGGACCAGATTCACCTCCCAACAACACAAAGTCATGGCTTTGTGTTGTTTTCCACAGTCCGCATGTATTGCAGTCTCAGGTGTGTGGTCTAGTGCCAGTTGTGGGGCAATTAACAGGTGTGAAATTCAATGGAAGTTGTAGTTTAGTGTTAGGGGAGGTTATTCCACTGGCGATTGCGGCATTGTGCCAGGTTTGTGGTTCACTCCACTTGTAGCCTAACGCCCTACGTGTGACAAAGGTCCATGGATTTGATCCCTTGCCAGATGTGTGGCAAGGGATCAAATCAAATATATACCAGGGATCAAATATATACCAGGGATCACCCTGGTATATATATACATTTCCGTGCTCAGTTGAATATATATTTAACTACCAGGCGTGTCTTCCACTATCAACTGTTGCCCTGTGCCAGGTGTCTCTTCCAGTGTCAGATGCAGACGAAGAGACACAATAACGTGGCTGAAAATATGTTGACCAAACCACACATCAGAAAATGAAAGAACGACACCATGTCGGTCGGTCCTGGACCATTAGCAAGTCGTGTGTGAATCCAATTTCAGTATCAATTGTTGTCCTGTGCCAGATGTGTAGGCTAGTGTAAGGTGTGTGGTCCATTGGTAGGTGTGGGATCCAGTGACAGGTGTGGGATCCAGTGGCACCATGTAGCAAAACATGCAATATTAAAGGCGATTGATTCGAGGCTTTTTCTAATTACGAAATCGCGTGTTTGATAGATCTGTAGAAACCCGTGCTTGCATGTGGGACCCCGTGCTTGCCTGGGGGACCCCGTGCTTGCCTGGGGGACCCTGTGCTTGCCTGGGGGACCCCGTGCTTGGCTGGGGGACCCCGTGCTTGCCTGGGGGACCTCGTGCTTGCCTGGGAGGGACCCCGTACTTGCATGTAGGACCCCGTGCTTGCCTGGGCGATGCCGTGCTTGCCTGGGGGGACCCCATGCTTTGTGTGTGTGTGTGTGTGTGTGTGTGTGTGTGTGTGTGTGTGTGTGTGTGTGTGTGGGGGGGGGGTAGAGTGCGTAAGGTACCCAGACTACCTCTTCTCTCACTCCTACACCATACCTGCAGAGGGCACACGCTAACCTTCCCTCCCACTGCGCTACACTTGTTCACTTCACACACGTGCGCCCCCCCCCCCTGCACTATACTTACATATGACACACTGTATTCCCAGCACCATATTTGCAAAGTGCACTACACTACACGTCCTGCACTATACTTGTACAGTACTCGTACACTAAAAGGAGTTGTCATACAGTTTGTTGTTTCGTGATAGTCTAGTGAAGTGGCCCCTGTAAGAGCGATTTTTTTTTCATAGCTGACGGTCCAGCGCGTTCTCCCCGAGCGTTCCCAACGTCATTAAACTGTTGTACTAAATTGCTCGAACCTCACCTAACCGAGGACCCACGAACAGAAAACGGGACTTCATAGTGGCTCGCGAAATTGACGTGGTGTTCAGTACATAAATTTTGTAGCCGTAGGTAAACTATACGTCAAAATACGATGTACTATCAGAACGGGTTGGACAGATACTCCAGAGTGTGAACGAGTGGCCACACTCTGGATAATATTGGTCAATTCGTGGATAATCCAGGACGAGGAACACCATAGTATTTGAAGAGATGATCAGGCAGCCATTTTGGATGGTACGCCAAGCCAAGAGTGTGGGGCTCTTGAGCCGCCTTGGACGTCAACAACGACGTGAGAGACACAGCTACACAGTGCGTCAACACCCACCACTTTAATTAAAAGGAATCTGTAGAATCCTTTCGTGTGATGGTGTGGATCAAGGTAACTGTATAGACCGTGTGGGGGAGAGTGAGTGACATCGTAAGTTGTGAGTACCAGTAGTGTCGAGAATCCTAACTACAACGTTGTGTACGAATCACCGAAATTCGGACAACCCCCCCCCCCAACCCCTCCGACCGCCAGGCCTTTGTAAAGCCGCCATCTTGTGGATTCAACACCATTTCCACGCTTCATGTCAGCCGACCTCGCACGTTATCCACCGCCATGACTCCTGTCCTAGCCTAGCATGCGACTCTTCCTGCATGAAAGTTCTCGTTCAGTAAACTTCGTTTTCTTTCATGTAATCGTTTTCGCCAAGCCTAGACGAACTTAGTACGAACGTGTTTTTTTTTTGTAATTTTTTGGGGCAGATTTTAGGTATGAGGAAGTTACAGAGTAAGAACAGGTTCTCACCGAGGTGAGACGGAAAGTTTTAGAAGCCGAGGACAAGACGTTGTCATGGTAACGGACCAAGATGCCGACTGGGAACCAATCGGCACTATGCAAGGTCAAGCCGTCTTGCAAGGGATTGGCTAAGATAAATTAACTATTCACTCCGAAGATTCGAGCGAGGCCACACCTGTTGATTGGCGCTCCACACCTATTGGACAGATCTCGTCAGCGTTATGCCATGACAGAAAAGCTGAACCGTATGATTATGGCGATATCCAGCAGCGAGTGGGAGCCCAGGAGCTAGTCTCATAAGACTGTTTCGTCGGAATTTTAGTGAAGTGATAGTTTAAATGGGACCAGCTGTTGCACGTTCCCCAATTGAAACACACGAGCAACAGACCAAGCAGCTTCCCGGGAGGACCCGTCTCCTATAGCGTTCCGAGAAAGCGGTGGGAGTTAAATGAACAAATCTACAAGAGCCGTGACGAGGATTCGAACCTGCGTCCGAGAGCATCCCAGACGCTGCCTTATCGACTGAGCTACGACATGGTAAAACGACCGTAGGAGTTCAACTGACGAAAATCTGTAACCAGCAGTTTCACACACTGCTGGTTTCTCGCCTTCACATGACGTCTCCGTCTTCAGCAGGTCGTCAACAACTCTTCACTCGGGGTAAATGAGTTCCTACACCCACTGCACCCTGGTATATGCTACCCAACTTTGCCACACCTCGTGCAACCATACAAATATAAATGCGAGGCTAGGATACTCCTTATAGGCTTACTCGGGCACCTCGGCCATAGCTTTATGCCGACAGTGGCTCTGCAGGATCTCAAAATCTTCTGGACAAACTGTCTCGCGTCCGGAATTGCTAAACACAACTCTGGAACAATTCCACTGTCTCACAACATCTATAGAAATGTGCTCAAACCTAGCCTCTCCCTAAGGTGTGTCCTGCAGTGTTCAGTACTGAGTAATAACTCAGACCCCATAGGGTCAATAGGTAAATACCAGAGAAAGAAGGGACACAAAGTTCATAAAATGGTAATATAATTTAATAAAAATGCGGGAAACACGTTACGTTAAGCCTCTTAAAATTGAAATGCCCCACCGGCTCTGAACTCACTAGACTGCCTTGGCTCTTTAAACTCAAATTCTTAAGTTACTCACATTCACTTCTCGAGTTTCACGAAAGAAATTAAAGAACAAAACTCTAAATCAAAATAATGAGGCTTACTTAAGCTTAGCCAGTACTTGAAAATTGCAAAACAAATTAATATCACTAGCTCTCACTAGTGGTCTCAGTAATCATGCAAAAATGATTATAGGCAAAATAATCGTAAAAGTCAATAGAAACTCAATATACACGAATCCTATATTGTGATCCTGCGAACAATACTACTTCAAAGAAGAATGGAGAGGGAAATATTAAATACACAACAGACCCTTGGCGCCGATCAACTGACCTTCCTTGTTCTGACATCGTCGTGAGCGACGTCAGAGCAAGACTCCCACACTTATCACCGATACTTGATGCTAGAGTCTGCCACCACTCCACTCACTTGTGCTGATGTTCAGTGAGGACTTGGCGTAATCCAGAATACCTGCCTATGACTGCAGGTGCACAAGTAACTTATTAATGAGAACCTCAGGTCCTCGCTGTGCCTCGTCACAGCAATACTGAGTGGCTGTCACCATGAGACTGGATACCACCTGCTCTGGAAGGCTACTGCTACTAAACCACTAGAACTGTACCTGCTCACTTGGGCTACCGTACTGCCTCCCAATTCAAAACTGGTAATGTCACCGGAGAAACAAATCGCGATGTCTCATTGATGCAGTAGGCTAGCAGACTACTCTACTACCTGCCTCACTGTCCCTCTCTGGGTAATCAGTCAGGGTTGCTCTTACATGCAACAACTTCGCTACTTCTTACCTCTGCAATACTAGACCTCTTAGTCTTGGATTGTCCTCAGAAAATGTGACACCGCCGGAGTAAGCTGAAAAGTGATCTTTCACATAAGTCCTCTGAACAATGGAGACTGTTGAATTAAGCGTCGGACGTCACACTCTTGGTACCAAATAGCGGTTTTCTCACTGTTGCACGCTACTTGTATCTTCTCAGAAAACGACTAAATAATCTTTGATTAACTAGGTTGTTCCTTATGTTGATACAAGGGCCTTAGTATTTCACAAAGTCTTCGTTTGCCTCACAATGTTCAATTTGTAACAGAAATCCAAGAACATTCACTAACTCTCAGAGTACAGAGAGACCTAGGCCACAGAGGCCACGAAGATCGTTCTCACTGAGGACGTAATCCTGGGTTACCTGTTGATTGGTTGCTTCAAGCAACCTGCAACCAATCAACTTCCTTCTCATCCTCGTCTCCGGCACCTTTGCCTTTGTCTCCAAGCGCCAAAATCTTCTCAGTGATGCTCGAGAAAATGTTCTCTTGGCATCCCTTTCAAAACTTAAAACTTGAATCTCTCCAAAAGTGCTGCAAGTCACAGCCTTCTTAAAAAAAAAATGTTGTATTTTCTGGACTATGTACAAAACAAATACAAGGTTAGAAGACGACTCTTGAAGGCAGGAAAGGTACTGGATGAGGTGGCAAGTGGAGCACAGCGTTAGTTCAGGGCAAAAGTACTAGCCTAGGGACAGTGAGAATTATTAAGGCAGACAGTCTAGTGAGGACTGGCCTATTTATGCAACAGGTTAAAGACAGTGTTGCTGTGCCAAGGTATTTGCAGGAATTTACATTGGACCACAAGAAGGTGGTGGCGTCCGTGAGTAAGGTCTATAGCCCAGGTAACGTATTAGCGACCTAAGGCTACTTACACTTCATTAGCAGGTTATGGTCTGTGTGAGGGAAGTCCGCAGGATCCAGGAATCCAAGTGGTGTCAAAGAGTATGTCAACAATTAAGAGGACGTAAGAGATTTACCCAAGGCTAGAGATGTACCGAGCTCTCAAGAGGAAACACGCCGGAATTGCGGGATGAATGCCGGTCAAACATTGAGAATTCAAGGCAGTTTGTGGTGCGATTGTCATTATGTACTCTCATGAAAAAGATCACATTACTTTGAGAAATAATTAAAGATGCGTCGAGTTCAGCTTGAGAACTTTCTAACAGGTTCTAACTATCTCACAAGCTTTGGGTATAAACTAACTAAACTTGTTACAACACGGAGCCATCTTTGAGGAAATATTTGCCAAAGCCCAGAACGTTAAAAGTTCATATTTTTATGGCTTTAGTGTTCAAGCCATTGTACATATTATATATTTAATAATTTAAGACAAGACTAAAGGGTGGCTATTGGTGGATGGTGCCATGAAGGGGTAAGAATTACTTTGTTGTAGAGAAATATTGACAGTTGAAATTGGCATTAGAATACACTAACATTTATTTTCTATTTTGGTATAAGTTTCTTGTGCTATTATATATTTTTTGCTCGTATAATATACATGCGTTAAGGTACCAAATTGGAATCGTAATGGCCAGAGAGAAACTGTGTGAATTTTTGATGGTGTACTAAAAGACTTTTATGATTATCATTTATGTGGACGAAACGAGGCCCGCAGGCTCCAGTTACCATCCTAGCAAAGACCATTTTATTTGTTATAAACCATGATCCTTATTGATGCTACTGACCATTTGATTTTCAGATTACAATGTATCGAGATTATCCTTCAGTAAATTGTTAACTTTCCTTTAAGAATGATTTGCTCCTGCCTTAGTGTCTCTGGGTAGGGATCTGAAGGTCTCCATTCCCAAAGAATCCAAGATTCCAACAATTCTTAATACATTATTGGGAGCCAGTCATCTGACGACTTTTGGTGTGGAAGACGTCAACAACCCGATTGAATCGTAGCCTGCAGGTAGGTTTAAGTACCTGACGGCGGGCCAGTATGGCTAAATCATTCCCACATCCTGACAGGCTTATGCCTCAAACAATCGGAATTACTGGTACTGTGGAGGAAACAGACGTGTCTACGCGACTTCAGTGAGTCGAGCTGGCACTCAAGGCGATTGCAAATCGATGTCTAGAGAGCGTCTTGAGTGACACCTTTCCAAGTGCCACCATATGCGAGATGTGAAGGTATCCTTCAGGGCCACACACCACCTGCGGTGGCTGCAAAAAAATGTGAGCATTGAGGGTTGTAAACGAACCGGTAAGTATAGAGTATTGTACTCTATTTCAGACCTTCGTGATTCCAAGTTTAATTATAACTGGATGAGGTTCTGGGCGTTCCGTGACTCCCAAACCTCGCGAGATTTACCTCTCGTAAGTAAATCTCTTGGAATTACCCAGTGGTCGCTCTTCCAGCGAAACACCTGCATCTCGTGGGGGATTAGAAGAACGATCGCAGGTAGAAGCGATCTCGCTTGATTGGAGGTGTGCGCTATATCCTGACTGTCATTTGTTCCACACGTACACTTCCATATTCCCACACACATTGATTGCCAATTCTTCTATGTAGATGTTCAATTAACATCGCTGTTTATCGATTGATTTGCTGCATGCCACATGTAAGACACACGCATCTAATTAGAGCTCCATGTTGCAAGTGTTCCTTGCAATTTCTGCAATGATTAGGAAGCAATATTTAGTAATTGGGTGATCATTGCAGTGATCATTGCAGTGATAAGGAGGACGTACCATTCAAGAGGTACTGTTTGCATCCCCCCTAGGTTCTGGTAAGATTTATATGACCCCTACTTGAGAAGAAACTTCGAATGTATTAGTGTTTAAGTTTATCCGAATAAACTTGTTAACTACTCGACACTTTAGATACTGGAAGACCAGTAGGGGAGTACGCAGCCCTCGCTTGCGAGTCGGGTGGTCGAACACATGACTAAATTCTAATATTGTCACTGAATTCCTAGTATTAAGGGTCCTAATTCTAGTATTATTAACATTCACTAATTCGAGTATTATTAACGGTAAGTATTATTAAGGCTGTCACTGGGTGGATGATCAGAGTACCTCCAAGATTGGTTAGTGTGCTGGCACAGGTTTTCAGTTCACGGCTGCAACTTGGGACCGACAAGCCAGATACTAGACAGCCTGAACAAACTGTGGGACACGTGTGTGCAACAAGAATTGTACTACTCACTCCAATACCTAGGAGGGTCAACGGTGAGTCGAGGGGCCTCCGGTAGAGGTGCTGGGGTCTCTCTGGCACTGGTGCCCAGAGTGAATGTTCACCGGTACACACCCAGCACCACGATA